>JADLZK010001796.1:0-14507 GCA_015847255.1 Hyparrhenia diplandra
GCTGCAGTATCTCATCAGGAAGGGCGGCGAAGGCATCACCCGTGGTGGCGCCGGTCGGTCTGGTCCGTTGCTTGGCCGCTGGTTCCTCAGGCATTCGGTCGAACAGGTGGCGGGTGGCGGCTCTCTGTGTTACAAAGTTGTTACAGCACAAGATAAGGAGTGAACAGGCGGGACAAATGCGGAGAGAAGAATGGAGATTTCCCAGAGGGTACCACCTCACCTTCCTTTGGAAGCCGCCAGCAGGTTCCCCAGCGGCGAGGAGTTCGGGAGACTGGTGGTGGCTGCAAGAACAGAGGCCGAGGGAGGCGAAGGAACAAGTGGGTCACCAACGGAATGAGTCGGGGTAGAGAAATGGGCATCGATGAATGGTGGGATCCATCAGCACACATCCAAGTTCAATCCAACGGTGCACAAAAGAACAAAGGTTTTTTAGGGTGCCACTGTAAATTTTCAACTTCTTTGATACACCGTTACGATTCATCTCTTCGATACCATGCCATTATAATTGTCTCATTTCTTTAAATATGCCTCTCTGTAGACCTAGGACTCACCTGCAATCAATTGTATTATTGTATTGCCTAAAATACCCCTATACCAATCTCAATCTCCATGTGACTAGCGTGTGGGCCCATTTTCGTCCTCCAGTGCCGGTTGTCGAATTCTCGTTTCCCATCGCGTCTAACATTGTCTGCGTGTGTGCGCGCAAGGGCTCAGGCACCTTCCACCTAGTAGGACATGGTGTGCTGGGTAGCTCCTCGGCACGAGTGGCGGGCTAGGTTCTAGCGGCCTGCACACAGGGTAGACGGGCTGCGAGTTGCGACCATATCGTGTTGCTGCAGAAGGTCGGGCTTGCCAGACGAGATCACATCCAGGAGAGGCGGCGTGTAACACCCGAATTTTTGAACCGTTCTAAATTCGTTAAAAATTCAAACTTTTCGAAAACCAAGCTTTTGAAACATTGCTTTGCCAAAATATTTAGACATGTGACGACAACTTTGAATTTTATGAGAGAAATGGTGTGATAAAACGAAAAATGTGTAAAAAGGAATAATAGAAAAAGAGGAAAAAGAAAAAGAAAGGGGACTTGGGCGGCCCTCACCCTTTCCCCACAAAACCGGCCTACGGCCCACTCCTTCCTCCTTCTCCCTTCTCACCGCCTAGGTCGGCCACGCCCATGGCCTGCTAAGCCGCCGAGTCCGCCTCTCCTCTCCTTCCCAGCGACGAGCGGGACCCGCCCATCAGCTCTCTCTCTCCCACCTCTCGCTCACGCTGCGCTGCGCCCTAGACACGGGCTCTGCCGCACCCGGGCCATGCAAGAGGCGACAAGCATGCGTAGTGGGGCATTACCCCGCCACATGAGGCGTCTTGTCGCCATAAATGCCAAGACGACGGGCTTGGCACTGCCATTAATGGCCACCGACGCGACCTCTCAGCGCGCCGGGGCTAGGCACGTTCACCACGTGTCCGCCACGCCGCAAGCCCACACACGAGCATGCCCGAAAAGGTCAGGAGCTCGGAGAAATATTTCACCGGCGGACACCCCTGCGGCGAGCCTATAAATACCCCTCCCGGAGCTCAATCGAACTCAGCTCTCCCCCTCCGAGTTTCACTGTGAGCCAGAGCACAAGCTGCATCCCTCCCCTTCTCTCCTCCCTTCCCCCTCGCGGTGCTAGGCCGATTTCCCCCAACTCGGGAGCCCCTGCCACCGCCGGCTAGTTTTAAGAGGCGCCGGCTAGGTTTGAGAGTCCTTCATTTGGGTTGACTAACATGAATATCAATTTTGTACTCCATTTTTTTCATATATTTCAGTCACTTGCACTTTAAATTTGGCTTGATTTAAAAAAATGTTGTAGAAAAGATTAATTAGCTAAATATATGATATAAACTAAAAAACACACCAAACTTGATCATGGAGTACCATATGATGTATATCGACAACAGAAAAAGTTTGGAGGTCAAAAGCTAAAAAAAATATTTGCCAAGAATCGGCATTTTAGCACTCGCCAAAGGCAAGCAAAGACCAAGCACTCGCATTCCTTTGCCGAGAGTTGGACGGTAGACCCTCAACATAGGCGACGGCGCTGGCCAGCCCCGACGACGTCCCCTTCTTTGAGTTGGTTGGGTGGTGGCCCTCACTACAGGAGGCCGGCTCTTTGCCGGCGCCACGGCGCCGGCGAAGCTCTCGATTCCGCTTGGCGAAGTCTTTGCCGAAGCGCCGCCCCTCGCAAAGCCCTTCGGTGAAACTTTTCACGGTGAAGGTACTTTGCGGCGCCCCGGCACAACGCTCAAATTTTTATCACATGTGGAGATTTCTCGAGTTCGGGCAATCGTGAACGCAACGCCCACGAAACATTCTCAAATTTTTATCACGGTCTACACATACGATATCATGACCACTTGTCAAGTTTCATGATTTTTAGACTTCGTTTGCTTTTTATTTTTAAAATAGCCCACAACTAAATGGTCGTGTTTCAAGAACAAGACGTTCAATATTTCATGTGTAACCTTGGATGAGGCCTCACATTAGCCTCAAGAACACAAATATCATTTTTTTCCTTTCACTTTCTCCACTTATTTGAATGACTTGCAGTTCAAATTTGGGTTTTTAAAAATAATTGAAATAAAAGAGAAACATTTTAAAATATAGCAAAGCTTGAGAAAAAAAATTTCAAAACTTGAACATGTTGGTACTTGTACTGTAGCAAGGCTACGAAAAAAAAATATGAGAACAAAAATCCAAAAAAAATTACTTTGCCGAAGCGCCGTTGAAGACGCTCACCAAAGGAGCTCTTTGCCGGGCGCTGAACAAAAGCGCGCTCGGCAAACTGGTCAAGGTTTGCTTGAGCGCCTAACAACTTAACGCCGGCAAAGGAGATGTTACGAACGGCCGTTAACTTTTGTTAGCCTTTGCCGAGGGCACTTTTTACCGAGTCGGCCGTCGGCGAGAGGGTGTTCTTTTGTCGTGCGTTTTTAGTTCACGAGCACCTGCGCTCGGCAAAGTATTCCCTTTGCCGAGCGCTGGAGTTTGCCGGCGTTTTTGTGGCGGCGGTCAGAAAATCTCTCCTTTGCCGAGCACCGTATTTTGGCACTCGACAAAGGTCACGGCGCTCGGCGGCGTGGCGGATCCGGTAGTGCTTCAACAAAGAGTCTTTCCCGAGAGTTCGGCACTCGGCAAAGAGCCTTTGCCGAAGTGTTTACGGTTTGCCGAGTCGCTCCCGGGCCCTCGGCAAAGGATTGTCGAGTGCCCGACATCCTGCTCTCGGTAAAGGGTTGAGCACTTTCGGCAAAGGTGGGGAATCCGGTAGTGGATCGAGCTACGAGCTGTTCTATAATGTTTGAGTCCCTATGCTCATGTACAAACTCGACACAACTATAAGTTTCCTTCCTTGCATTGATCTCCTATAACCTGTACGTAGATTCCGAGATCACCTTGTCGGATACTCTTCACCACGTTCAGACAATAACAAGCTAATCTGACATTGTCAACTCGCAAATCTGAAGCAAGAGCCATCCCTACATGCAATGGACTCCACCTCCGGATCAATAATTCCCCGAAGGACCAGCGCCGAGGCGTCCACGAAACGGCAGTCCTTTTTTTTATTATTATTTTTTTTTTTTGTGGTGAAGTGATGAACAATATAGAGACCGTCACGTGCTGGGCTTATGCCATGCTTTGGCACTGGGCTTTGCTAGCATTTTAGCCCATTCTACGTTGAATCAAGTACTCGCTGTGACCGAGGCCACGAACAATATAATAGAAGTAACCTAATTGTTCTTCCCGAGTTGGTTCCCCTTGTGAGACGGTGCCGCCGTGCTCGCCGCCGCCCGGCCAATTTCTCGTCCACTTACGCTACGCCGTATCGTGACGCAGACGAGCGCAACGCATCCCACGACGGGATCGACCTATTCGATCGATGGCGCCCGACGCAGGCGCCTCAAAGAAGAAGACGACCTCGCGGCGGCGACTCCGGTGATCGCCCTGCAGACCGGCTCAGCGCGCTCCCTAGAGACGTCCTTCCACAGATCCTCTCATGCCTTCTGCGCAAGAGGCCCTGCGGACGTGCGTCCCTCGCCCGGACCTGGCGCAACCTCCGGAAGAGAAGCGCATCTTCCCTAGGCGCCTGCTCATCACGACCACCTGGCAAGACCGGCCGTGGAAGGCGATGACGTCGGGGCTTCGTGGACCACCTGCTTGACCTCCGCCTCCGCGAGATCAAGGCGCGCCCCTAGAGAGCTGCGAGATCATCTTCCATTGGTATGGCAACCAGGAGATTCCCGGCTTGAGCCGATGGATCCGCCGCGCCCTCGAGTGCCAAATCCAGGTGCTCCGGGTGCACATGTTGCAACAACTCAACAGTGGCTACCCGTACTTCCCCTGTGATTTCTTATCAAGCAGCAAGACCGTATTTGCATCCGAGAACTTAACGAGGCTCGAGCTCGCCCGGCATCGGAATCTATGGCGACAAACTTGACTTCTCAAGCTTCCCTGCTCTCGAAGACATGGAGTTGGTCGATTCCATATTCAATAATGCGGTGATAACCTCCCCCTCGCTAAAACGCCTGACCTTCAGACACTGCAAGTTCTTCGACGGCTGTCGGATTCGTGTTCCACGCCTCGTGTCCCTGTGGCTAGAAGCCCTGACCGGGAGAGGTCCCCAGCTTGAGAGCATGCCGGTGTTGGAAGTGGCATATGTCTACATTAGTCATTTTACGATGGTTCTGATAATGAGCATGATGATTCTGAATTGGACGCTAGTGATGACTCTGGAGCAGATACAGAAAGCGATGCTGGTGAAACCGATGATGATTCTGAATTGGATTCTGGTGATGACTCTGGAGCAGATACAGAAAATGGTGCTGGCGAAACAGATGATGATTCTGAACAAGATTTAGGTGATCACGTTGAAGCAGCTACTGAAAAGTGTGTGCTTCTTGGAGGTTTATCGGAAGCACGGAATTTGACCTTAATATCAGAGGACAATACGGTACTACTCCCCCGGTTTCCCATATTCATATTGTTGACTATATTCAGCTACTGATAGTTTAGGCTTACTCTTTTTACCAAAAAATCGGCAGCTCTCCTGTCTCCTTTGTTTTTTAAAGTTACCGGTATATCCTATTACCTATTTTGTCCTAATTTATACTTGGCAACCATGCATGACTCCTGGATTTGTTGTCCTTAAATAAAGTGACTTCTCGTGTGTAGTGTTTTTAACTTTTTTTTTTTTTGGAATAATCTGTGCAGTATGTGATCAGAAATGATTTGAGATGGTGCCCCACATTTCACAAATTGAAAACCCTTGTACTCAATGATCACTGGTGCAAACCTGTTGACTTCACTCCACTAGCATGCATTCTTGAACATGCACCAGTACTAGAGAAGCTCACTATTGAATTTTCTCAGCAGGTACGTAGAGATCTTCTGAGTGGAAAACCAATCTTGTGTTGCACACAGTTATATACTACACTATTTTGGGTTAATCTGATGTGTGATTTCATTTCATTCACCCCAGGTTAAATGCAATTACAAAGTGGAAATGAAAGGACACCGTCATGCAACAGAGGAATCGACTATGATATCGCAACACCTTAAGATAGTCGAGATCAAATGTGAAATGGTTGATGAAACAATTATCAATGTTCTCAATTTTATGGGTACACTTAACATATGTAAGATAACCAACACTGGTTTTGTCTTCTACATTTCTATATGGTTCATAGTAGCACGTGGTAGCAACACTATTCTTGCATCTATATGTATTTAGCAAAAATATGGTAGAAACAAATGTAAATAAGGAGCACAACGGAACATGAATATTGAGCACAATGCTTAATAAATATATATGCCTGTCATGTTTGCTCCATATTAATTTTTGCACTTTCCCTCCAATACAAAATAATGTATGATCATTAATAAACAAGTTATAGAGGTATGAAGATACTATACATTTATGCAAAATAGAAAGGGCAATCTAATTCATTTTGTTTCAAGCGTTACCAACATAGAGACTTATTGGTTTCACTAGAGAACAAACTTTCAGTACAAAGCTTTAGTCCTAGCCATTTTTGAACGGGACTAAAGAATGGATTAGTCCCGGTTGGAGCCACAAACAGGGACTAACGTCCCCCTGCCCCCAACCGCAGGAGCAGCAGCTTGCAGGAGGGGACACCTTTAGTCCTAGTTAGTTGGTCAAACTGGGACTTAAAGGTGTTCCTCTAGTCCCGGTTGCATCGCTGGGTTCCAATAATTTGTGATATTTTCATACCAATTTTTCTTGTTATGCCATCTTATAAAGTGTTGCTGTGCTAGTGTCCGACGATAAATTGTGTCTACTTTACTTTCTTAATCTTTCAAAGAGAGTACATGAACACATTTACAAGATGGTCATTTTTTATGGGATGTAAATACCAATAGCATCATACCATATTTTCATGCATACACATACTCATGTTTTGTTCACTGTGTGTTAGTACTGGTTCTCTCAAACTTTTTATCAATAATTAATTAGTTCCAACCATTTTTATAGAAGTTCAACAGCGTAGAATTTTGATTTCATATTTGTCACTCCTGACCGCATATATGTGAATATATAAGGTCAGTAAGACTGAACAGGACAAAATTTTCATTATATTCATTTTCAGTTTTGAAAAATAATTATGATTTTTTTCAGTAAGACTGACATGAACACATTAAGATTTTTTTTTTTGAAAAATAATTCCTTTTCAGTCTTTTTCTAAGAAATATATTCATTTGAAATAAGATAGCGAATTTTACATGTATAGAAACTGCCAATCCCAAATGCATCATGTATACCGTTGAAAAATCGTAACTGCATTTAACACAACATAGTAATTGGCTTATGATGAATTTTCATTATATGAATTCTTTTCCACTGAGTTCTATTCTTTTAACAATTCTTTCTATGTTTCCCATACCATTGTCAATTCTCTGCAAACTGATTGTGCTCCTTGTGTTTGTGCAGCATTTCAGTTCAGCGTCAGACAAGGCTCCAACTGAAGGAACAAATATCACTTCACTAGGATATATATCCCAATCAATAAAGGAACCAAGCTTCACCAAATTAAAGGAAGTACCATACTACTATCAAGGATCATGTGTTTGCTTGATCTATACCTATGGAACAAGATCTCAAGAATCTAGCCCTACAATTCCATGCTCTATATATTGTTTTTGCAAACCCAGCTGGCTCAAGGTGCTTAGATGTTTTCTGTCAATGTGTCAAGAATATAATTGTTGGAGATGAGTTTTTTTTTTACCGGCAAATATACTTTTGTGAGTTGGCAAATCACAAGATTTGCCAAGTAGAATTTGGCAATTCTTGGAGATGCTAAGTTGACTCATGAACATATGTGTATATATACCCGTGGGTTTCAGTTATGTGCGGGTTTGGTTTTGGGGACATATTATCACCTGAATCAGTGTTTGGTGTGGTTTCAGATTTCGATTTTGGGTTTCAAGTTTGGGTGCCCAGAGACTCCACCCTTTTTTAATCTGCCCCGTTGCCACTCCTATCCTTAGGCCACTACTTGGCGTTGATGGCCTGGCTGATTGCAAATAATCTTAACGTTGATGGGAGATCAAAAAAAAAAAAATGTCATTTATAAATCTTATATCGTATATTTCACACTTTGAACAAACAAAACTGTTGGTAACTACAAAGTTTTTGATTTTATCGAGAAACAAATGATGCCATCATGGATGCATCCTTGAGTGCACGTATTCATTTGGATAGGAGTCTTTGGTTGCCTCGGGAAGTGCAGTGTGCCGATGCGGCAAAGCACGATGCAGCTGAATCAACCTCCAACTATGCATATCATCCGTTGGTTCAGCCAGGCAGCGCCATGAACCGCACCGCACACCATGTCCCTGCTCGAGAGAGAGAGAGAATGCGACCCAAACCCACCCCACCCCGTCGTTCTAGAATGCCTCAATGCGAACCCACCCCATCCTAAAACCGAGCAGAGCGAACCCGAACCAACCCGCCCTTGCTGTCGCGATAAACCCAATTATTGTGCTCGCCTCTCTACTCTGCATGCTCATCACCGGCCTGCAAGAGGATAAGGATCAAGGTGAATCAGATCACGCTCACCTCATTGCAATTTGTGAATTGAGTAAGCCAAACCCATCCCAACCCACCCCAGCTCGCAAGGTAGTAAAACCCATTTCACCCACCCACACACTCACACACTCCATAGAGAACCCGCCCCAAAAAAACTGTTTCTCCCCACCCATTAGCAGGGCAAGTCCCCGCATGTCGCTCGCCACGGCCAATGCCGTCACAGCAACTAGAGCCATGCACGACCTCAGCGCTGAAGCAGCGCAGCCTGCTGCCACACATCCAGTAGCTGGTTGTGTTGTCATAGAAGGCTTCAAACGCAAGAGCAAAATACGACGAGATGCCACGAACAGCACGCTATGCAAAGCCCGTCGGTAACAGGGCGACGACAACATAGGATCATCGATACGATCACCACCATTCAGCAGCGCGCACTCTGGCGTGCCACGTGCTACTCTCCCGGGCCGATCTGCACAACACAGTGTTCATGCACCACGAGGCAAAGGTCGCAAGAAACCACATTGCAAGGTAATTAAACCAGATCCAACTAGATTATCAGAAAACTAAATAAACTTTTAAGCTGCCACACTACAGGTACAAACAGAAGGAAAAAAAAAATAACAATCCTTGAGGCTTGAGACAAAGGCAGCTACTTTCTTGGCGATAGCTGTGCTTCGTCTGATCAAACTTACCAGTCCAGCTACATAAACGGAACAGCTAATTACCACAAGTAACTCTTTAATTTGGCGCAACCAGTGCAACCGTAGATACTAAATAGTGAACAATGATATCCATTGTGAGTGCTTCCGCCGATGCCACTTAGTTCGCTCACCAAATGAGGTACCAGTGCTCCAAGATCCGTTGTCTTCAGCTTTAGGCTTCTATTCCTAGAAAACAAAACCTGCACAGATCAAAAATCAGAGTAAGTGCCGAGGGTAACTGAACATCAAATCAAACACAGGAAAAGACTAACTTATACAGATTTCAACAGACCAAACTGTAGCATACTGGAATACTCGAAAGCTGGATTGTTGTGCAACTAAAATGCAGCATCAGTACAAGTTTCAGTCAATTTACTCCTGTGTTCAAGAACTTGGCATCTCCAGTACATTGGCCGGTCCTGATATGCAACTATGGAGATTTCAGCAAAATGCTATTTTACTGTATTTTTGACACGCAACATTGAGTCTTACCTTTTAAATAAAATATGTTGGTGGCTTGATGCAGAATTCTAAAACGACCAACGAATCTAAAAAGAATTTCTATATTTCTAGCCAAAGACAGTATTCCATTAGTTTTGAAGGAACATCTCCCAGCATTTCCACTACAAACACTACTAGCAAGAAATTCAAGATATTCATGAGAAGCAGAGATACTCCTTAACGTAGAATCCTAGCTAATAAAGTGGATATCAAAGCCAATAAATAAGTTAAAGTATGCAAACAAAAAACTGATATGGATATCACATTACTGCCTATTTGCATCCTTGCATAGAACTTTGGTTGTTTTCATATAACTGATTAACCAGCACTACATGGGTCAAAAAACCTTCTAAGTTGGTGAAAACAGATTCAGGTGCTACAAAGTCTCATGATGATCAACCTAGAAATAATAAAAATGAAATGAGAGGAACAAATAAGAATTTTCTATGGAAGACATTTATACACTAGTCATATATAGATTCCAAGTGAACAAAGAGAAGGTTATCTACTGAACTTCTAAAAAAAGATACTTAGCACAACTAGAAAATTACATATACAGTAGGAGCTATTCCATAAAATCTGACATATTGACATATTTGTTTTATAGCACACAACTAATCAGCAAGCAGCACACTATGCTGCTCTCTGCAATGCCGAAAAATGTGTAACATGTTGCTTTGTCTTTCTCACATACAGAGGCAAACATTTTTTTATGGAAACAGTTCCGATTCATGAACAAAATGGACCAAATGGTACATTCTGCTTCCCATTACCAGAATGGCAGAATGCAGTGCAAGGTTTCCATGCCCATAATAACTTGGCATACCCAAATCACTGCTTTAGTAATTAACACGAAGTTTCATCATTGCTTGCTACTTTGATTTTCCCCACATATTAAGCCAAACAAGAAAGAAGGATAAGAATGTTCCTAGGCACTAGCTTACTGATGTTAAGTTCACTCAGGAACTTCAAAACTTGAATAACTCTTTCGTCAACTGCTCCACATGTGACTACAACTCTCTTAAGACGTGCAGATATTGTAGGTGGTAGCTCCTTAGGACTAAACTTTCCTTTCAATATAACATTAAGTTCCCGCATCTGCATCTGCAGTATCATAAAGAGTTCACCAAGATCAGCAAACAATCTACATAAAGTTCTACGATACAACAGTTTCCCATTTAGAAATTGTTTACCTTTAAAATTAGGATAGGATAAAGCTCCTCTAAAACTGGTGAACATTCAAGAATACGTGCTAGCACTTGTACATCAGGCACACACCAGTGTTCATTGACCATCAGAGACTTTAGTTGAGTAAAAGTAGGGCAGCATTTCAAATCCCTTCTGAAAATATACTGGACAAACAACATCAAATTGATCATTAGATCTTTAATACAATCATGATGTCCAAAACAATCTGAACATGAAAATGAACATGATGATTTGAGGAGTAAGCATACCGTATCATTAGCTCTCACTCCCAACTGTAAGATCTTTGCTTGTGATAGACCATGCAAAAGCACAGAGGAAGTGTCGTTTGGTATGCAATTTTCGCAGCTCTCATCACCACAGTCCCCATAGTGAGAATGGCTGCAACAGTCGAACTTCCCACTGATCACAACAACGGCTAAGCTCAACAAGGGCATGCTCTCAAGTACAGGAGTTTTGCCAAAGAGTTGCAGCTCCAGCTTAGTGAGATTGGGGGCATGAATATGGGTCCGGGAACTCCTGTTGAATACGGTTTCCATGATTTTTAGACGCTTCAAGGACGGAGATGAGATTCTTCCCGCAACCACGAAGGAGCACCCTTGGATGTCTAGGTCTTTCAATGTGGAACACCTCGAGAGGTCAAGGAAGTCACGATTGAACGCGACGCCGCGAAGCTCCAGCTTGGTCAAGTGTATGGAGGCGAGGGGTGGATCCTGCGGCCGGAGCGAGTGCAAACCATGTTTATTCCCACGGAAGCTGAGCCGCAGCATCTGGAATGGCCGTGCTGGGCGCTGTCTACACTGAGCTCCAAAGATTCGAGAGGCAGACTTCCACGGAGGAGCAACAGGCTGTCCACGAAATCCCGGGCCTGCTCAAGGGCACCGGCGCAATCCCATCGGCGCCGACGATGCGCAGCACAGAGGCGGACTTCCAGAGGCGGAGCCATCGCCGGCCGAGCACGCAGGTCCGCACGGTCTGCTGTGCGGGGAGGAAGGCGAGGATCCGGTCAGCAGGAGCTCGTCCGGGAGGGCGCTGATGCGGTCGCCGCCGCTCGCCGGAGCTGCTTGCCGCGCTCCCTTGGGTGCTTTACCGGCAGACATTCGGGCGACTACGGAGGATGCCTAGCACCCTAGGGCAGGACGCGACGGGGCGGATTGGGGTTTCTGCGGGCGTGGCGGCGCGGACGAATCGGGGCAGCGGTGCGGTGGGGGATTGCGGGTTCGAGGAGGCTACTGTAGCTAGGGCGGAGCCATAACCGCGGCGTTGGAGGTCGTCGTAATGGCCGTGCTGGGCTGTCGGAGGCGGAGGAGGCGGCGGGGAAAACCGGGGCCAGGGCTTGTGAAACAAAAGGCGCTGTACAGAACTGCTCCTATCTTTTTTTAATTTTGATATTCCTAATTATAATTCATATATATGGATATTTATTTACGTTTTTCTTAGTTTTTTTGCGAAAATTTTACTAATTCTATTTTACATGAACTCTTTGCTGTTCTATTTTTTCTCTCAACACTTATGAAAATAAATTGATATTCTTCACTGATTTTCGATTGAAATTTAAAACATGGCGTTTGAGGTAATTTTTTGTGTAATCCATTAGATCATACAATCTGACAGTGTAGGATATTTTTCTCAATTAATGTGCTGATTTCAAGGTTCTCCTTGTGGACATGGTGGCGAACATCGAGACTTCGTTAGCACTATTTGTATATATTGATATAATGTATGGACGTAGGTCAACATGAGTCATTTTACAGAGAACGAGGGTGGCAAACTACGTTTTCCGCAAATCCTTAATGCCCAACTTGTGAAAATGGAAATGCCAAACTACAATTTGTAATAATAAACAAATTACTTTTGAGGGAGAAGATCTAAGGAGAGTACATTAGATCATTAGAACAACAATCAACAAGTTATAATAATATGTCTAGATATAACAATATGTTTAGATACATAGGAAAGGAAGAACACTGTCCTTGGCACATAAACAGGAGACAGATACAAAACCGAATATAGCACGGTATACAAGGCCCATCTCAATGGCCTAAACAGCTCATACTGATTCTGATTAAGTTATATTCCTAGTTTATTACAAGCAGAAGCAACATGAAAAGTTCACATACAAAACATAGAACCCTTGCCGGAGCAAATTCAACCTTCCATTTCTTGACACGGTTAAGACGTAATAGATGTATCATCTGACAAAGTCTCATCTTCTTCGTCAAAATTGAAATCTATGGAAATATGAAAAGCATAATAAGTTCACACACAAGTAACAAGGGCGAGATATGAGAAACAAGAGATTAGAGTCACTTGGCAAGAAAACTTGAAATGAATATGTAGAGCTTGATGCATAACAATTTAACTTATGGAAAGTGCAGCATGATGTAAGGGGAAAAACTGATTTGGGAAACTAATTATATTGACCCAGATCTCAACATTTTGGGACGAGCATGTCCCCGATTGAGAACTAAGCAACACATCAATAATTCAGAAATACACAATAAGTTGTCATTTTGTGCTCACTTTTTTAGGCTACACTATCAGTACACCTGGATGCACAGATTTGCAGAAAACAATAAAACCAATTTTAGATATTTTTATTTCTTATTTGATGATTTCATAACAAAATCAGGAGATTTTTCTTTAGCTTGTTTTAGTTTCAAATATGATCACAAACTGCACAAATGTAGAAAGCAAAACCTATGTTAAGTGTTTGCAGGAAGTTATAAACTTTCAGAACTCCCTCGTCAGCCACTTCAAATTTGACTTCAACAATCTTAAGGTTTTCTGATATTGCAGCAGATGCAGATCCCTCCATCTGACTGTAGCTTCCAATAATTTCAAACTTATGTTCAGGTCCCTATGGTAACAACATTTCATCAAGATAAATAGATGAAACAAAATACTATAAGCAGCAGTTGTCATGTAGAAAATATATGTACCTTGGAAAAAATTTGAAGAGTGAGCTTCTCTAGAACTGGTGAGTGTTCAAGAAGACAAGCTAGTTCACGGAAGTGAGGAGGCACACACCAATATTCATTTAGTAACAAAGTCTTTAACATTCTGAACATGGGGCACCATTTCACATCTCGTTTGAAAATGAACTGAGAAAAGTACAAACAGAAATTAACATGAAGTTTTTACAGTGAACATAATGATTTAAGAACACAGCTAATGGCAATATATCAAAAATACACACGTCCATAAATCAGATTCATCAATGTCCTACAATCGATATAGCAATTGCTGCAGAAATGAGTCATAGACATATAATATATTAAATGAGTTAAAGGCTAAAATGTAAGTATACTTTTTTTGCGATTCATCTATCAAGACCAAACTCTTAGCTTCTGATAAACCATTCAGAAGCACAGATTTGTTCCTTTTCGCACCATTGGCAGTGCTACCACTGAAATTGTCACCTTCCACGCCATAACACCCTTGACAGTGCTCATCATTACAATCCCCAGATTCAGAATTATAGCACCCATCCAAAGACGTGATAGAATCAGTGCCAAGTCTGACAAATGCCACCGCTAACAACGGCATGCTCCCAATCACAGGAGTTCTGTCCCATGGGTCCTCTAGCCGCAGTGAAACAACACTTGGGACATCAATTATAGTGCGGATGTGCGTATTGAAGCAGGAATCAATGACAGTCAAGTTCTTCACAGACTTAGATGAGATCTTCTTGGCACGGACAAAGTTGCCATTGTCGATATATAGATCTTCTAGTCCCGGACAGCCTGATAAATCAAGAAAGTTGTCATGCAATCCTGTGTCGTGCAGCTCTAGCCTCCGAAGGTGCCGAGAGACAAGATGCAGGTTGTCAACATGAAAATGAAGGCCCCTGTCATCTTCCTCCCGGTGATTCTAAGGTTGAGCCACCGGGTTGGCACCGGATGACATGCCGGATCCAGAGGTTGACATGGGGCACGTCCGCGTCGTCACGCACATCGAACATGAACTCACAACTATCTAGCGGTGCGCCGCCACGGAGGAGGAGCAGGTGGTCCACAAA
>JADLZK010001797.1:0-172357 GCA_015847255.1 Hyparrhenia diplandra
CCTGCACCATACAAGATCGAGTGATCGATTGAAGCCTCTTTGATGACGGGTGGCGTACATGAGTTTACTCTTCTAGGACCATCTTCCTAGACCCCGCCTACAATTAAGTTGATGTTTTGTGTTTAGTGGTTTCCAAAGTTGTAGTTTCTTCATGGGTCATAATTTGGTGCAAGTTATTGTTATTTAAATAATGTATATATATTTGTAGTTCGATGAAATTAACTTTCATGTATTTTGCTACTCCCCTCTGTTTAAATTATAGTCATTTTTTGATTTTTGGTTCATTCATTTTGCTGTGTATCTAGACATATTATTATATCTATATGCATATCAAAATGAAAGTACCAAAAGTCAAAACACTAAAGAATTTGGAAAGCTAAGAGAATAATTGATATGACGAATGGTAAAATGCAGAGGGGACAAGGTGGTAATTAATCTATCTATCCCTCTACCTTAATATTAAAGTCAAAATTATATTCTTCTAATCGTCAGGTATTTATTTCTAACATTATCTTTCTATACCTTACTCCTTGGACGGGGTTTCACCTGGATTAGGGTTGGAGCTCTTGTTCGCCCTTAGATTGTTGGCTTCCGGGCTAGGGCGCTTAAGGTGTCATGAAGTGACGGTGGTGACGGGTTGGGCCGACGATGAGGCGAGGTGGTCTTGGTGAGGGGTGGGGGTAAGACATGGGCAAGGTAGGTAGTGGGGGGGGTGAGGTCCCCGCCCCGGTTAGGGGGGAGGCGGGTTCATCCCGCCAGACGGTGGAGGGTTGTGGAGGTCAAGCTGAGCCCAGCCCCTTCTTGGTTTTGCCCCCCCCCGCATTTGCAGGCAGGATGGTCGGGTGAGTGGGGACGAGGAGGCTTGCCTTAAAAAGAAGATGAACAGAGAAGGGTCCGACGGGGTGTGCACCAACCGTGGTACAAGTGCACACCCGCAGAGGAAGAGCCTTAGGTGAATCAAGGGATGTTTTGTAGATCCTACTTAATTTTGCATTTTCATATGTGTATGGCTATTTTTCTCGAGAAGTTGTTAGGGGTTGCGATGTGACCGTGTACATGAGGAGGTATGTTCTTTTTTTCCCTTTTTTTGAGAATACATGAGGAGGTTTGCTATTAACCCTAATCTCTCTAATCTGGTTATAGTGTTTTTTTAATAAAAAAGGTAGCGTGTTGTTGCAGCAGCAGGGTTCAGCACCCACTAGCGTCTAATGGCGATCACGGCCAATAATTCCGGAGAAAACAGACTTTACTTTGGCATGGGCCCACCAGCCAACAAAATACACAATCAAACCCACGTTCGCCTCCTCTTCTGTCATCCTGCACTTTCATTTGCGGGCCAGCCGCCAGCAACGGTAGTGGTTCCGTGGTTGCTCCAACCTTCTCTCTCCGGCGCTCTCCCCGCCGCCGCCGCTGTTCTTGCACCGAGCGAGGCAAGTTCTCTTCCTGCTCAGTCGCCCCCGCTAGAGATAGCCCTGTGCATGGGTGGGTATATACGGTTCCTACGGATTTTTAAAACCACCCGTGAGAAGGGTTGATACATGGGTATGGATTGGATGGATCGAATGGGTCTATGGGTCAACCGCCAGAACAGAGGCCGGCGCGCGTCGCATCCTGGGGCAGGTCCACGACCGCTGCTTCCCGGGCGGAGGCAGATTCCCGGCGGCCCCCGCGCAAGGGCGGCTTGCGGCGTGCCGCGGTGAAGGAGGCTGCTCGGCAGCTCGCGCGTCGAGGGCACCTTTGGAAAGCGAAGCAATGTGCTATTTAGCCTAGCCTGCAGTGTTTGTCATCGCTAATCCGCTCTTCTTTAGTCTTTGCGGGGAGATTAGACTCAGGGCCATCCATAGGCATCACTTCTAGATTAATCTCAGCCTCTCAGGTGTACCAGTACCAACCCCTGTTTTTTGTATCTTTTCAGAGAACTCGATTCTGTTGGGAGAGGCGGACAATGGGCAGCAGCACGGCGGAGAAGTTCAGGTTCTGCATTGACAGGGGCGGCACCTTCACTGACATCTATGCCGAGGTACCTGGCAGAAGGGAAGGCTATGTCATGAAGCTTCTCTCCGTCGACCCGTCCAACTACGACGACGCGCCCATCGAAGGCATCAGGCGGATCCTGGAGGAGTTCTCCGGGGAGAGTGATCCCCGGTCGGCCAAGATCCCCACCGGCAAGATCGAGTGGATGGGATGGGCACCACGGTCGCCACCAACGCCCTCCTGGGAGAGGAAGGGGCGAAAGGATTGCGCTTTGTGTGACAAGGGGGTTTAGGGATTTGCTTCAGATTGGTAACCAGGCTCGCCCCAACATATTCGACCTCAAGGTGGTAAAACCGTCGAATCTTTATGAGGAGGTGATTGAGGTCGACGAACGAGTCGAGCTGGTCCGGGATGGGGATGGTGACAGAGACGGGTCATCTGTTGAAGGGATCTCTGGGGAATTAGTGAGGGTGGCAAAGCCTGTCGATGTCGAGGCACTGAAGCCTCTGCTAAAAGGTTTGCTTGACAAGGGGATCAGATGCTTGGCAGTGGTGTTGATGCATTCCTATACTTATCCTCACCATGAACTCCTGGTTGAGACGTTAGCTCTGGGGATGGGATTCAAGCATGTATCATTGTCTTCATCGTTGACACCAATGGTCCGTGCAGTGCCTCGGGCCTGGCCCGGCAAGTGTGGATGCCTATCTCACACCAGTCATCAAAAGAGTACTTATCAGGATTCATGTCGAGATTTGAAGGGGTTCTCACCCAAGTGAATGTGCTATTCATGCAATCAGATGGAGGACTTGCACCGGAGAGGAGATTCTCTGGGCATAAAGCTGCAGGTGTTGTCAGGCCCTGCAGGTGGTGTGGTTGGCTACTGCAGACCTTGTTTGGACTTGAGACATCCAAGCCACTGATTGGGTTTGACATGGGAGGTACGTCCACGGATGTGAGCCGCTATGATGGAAGCTACGAACAAGTTCTGGAGACACAGATTGCAGGGGCAATTATTCAAGCTCCCCAGCTTGACACATAAACACTGTGGCTGCTGGTGGTGGATCAAAGCTTAAGTTTCAATTTGGGGCTTTCAAGGTTGGGCCAGAATCTGTTGGAGCACACCCTGGTCCAGTTTGTTACCGAAAAGGTGGTGAGCTAGCAATTACCGATGCCAATTTGATCCTAGGAACTGTTATTCCTGAGTACTTCCCATCAATATTTGGTCCAAATGAAGATATGCCATTTGATTATGAGGCTACAAGACAGGCCTTTGAAAATCTTGCAGTTGAGATCAACTCTCACCGAAAGAGTCAGGACCCATCAGCAAAGGACATGGCAATTGAAGAGATTGCACTTGGGTTTGTCAATGTCGCCAAATGAGACAATGTGCCGCCTATACGCCAGCTTACCCAAAATGAAGGGGCATGATACAAAGAACCATGCGCTCGCATGCTTTGGTGGTGCTGGCCCACAACATGCTTGTGCTATGGCAAGGTCTTTGGGTATGTCTGAGGTACTTGTCCACCGATATTGTGGAATATTGAGTGCATATGGGATGGGCCTTGCTGATGTCATTGAAGACTTGCAAGAACCATACTCTGCTGTTTATAATACTGAGTCATCTGCAGAAGCATCTAGAAGAGAAACCCCTTTTAGTAAAACAGGTGAAAGAAAAGCTGATGGAGCAGGGTTTTGGAGAGTGAGAGCATCAGGACAGATTCATACTTGAATTTGAGGTAACAGGGAACTGATACGCCATCATGGTTACAACCAGAGCAAGGATCTGGAAATGACTATGCTGATGAGTTTGAAAAAAATATTTCAGCAAGAATATGGCTTCAAATTGCAAAACAGGAAAAATACTCATATGTGACGGAGAGTTCAGGGTGTCGGTAGTACAAATATCCTGCAGCCTGCGTGAATTACAAGAAATATCAACCAAACCTGTGAAAGAAAGTTCATGCCGGATTTATTTTTCAGGTGGGTGGCAAGATACTCCACTGTACAAGCTTGAGAATTTGGGTTATGGCCATGTCTTGGAGGGTCCTGCAGTTATTATGAATGGGAATAGTAACTGTCATCATAGAAAAAGACTGTATAGCCATCATTACAAAGTATGGTAACATAAAAATAGAAATCAATGCACCTCCAAGCACTGTATCAATATCAGAGAAAGTTGCAGATGTGGTCCAACTTTCTATTTTCAATCACCGATTCATGGGTATCGCTGAACAGATGGGTCGTACACTTCAAAGAACTTCAATTTCCACTCAACATAAAGGAAAGGCTAGACTTCTCTTGTGCTCTCTTTGGTCCAGATGGTGGCCTTGTTGCAAATGCACCTCATGTCCCTGTGCATTTAGGAGCCATGTCTAGTACTGTGTGTTGGCAGCTTAATTTTTGGGGTGATAACCTCCATGAGGGTGATGTTCTTGTAACAAACCATCCATGTTCTGGGGAGCCATCTTCCAGACATAACAGTTGTCACGCCAGTTTTTGATCATGGTGTTTTTTTTTTGTTGCTAGTCGAGGGTCACCATGCTGAGATTGGTGGCATCACGCCAGGAAGCATGCCTCCTTTCTCAAAATGTATCTGGGAGGAAGGTGTGCCATCAGAGCATTTAAACTTGTTGAAAGGGGTGTTTTCCAAGAGGAAGGAATAGTCCAGCTGCTGCAGTCACCTTGCTCTGATGAACTTGCTGGCTATAAGATCCCAGGAACACGCGGATCCAAGATAATCTTTCTGATCTCCATGCTCAGGTTGCAGCAAACCAGAGAGGTATATCACTTATCAAAGAACTGGATAAATCAGTATGGCTTGGTCACTGTTCAATCATACATGAACCATGTTCAAAAGAATGCTGAGGTAGCTGTAAGAGAGATGCTCAAAACAGTTGCGTCTAGAGTTGCAAAGGAGAATGGGTCATGTGTTGTTGAGGATGAAGATTATATGGATGATGGCTCTGTCCTTCACTTGAAACTGACCCTTGATGCTATTAAAGGTGAAGCTACGATTGACTTTGAGGGTACCAGTCCTGAGGTATATGGCAACTGGAATGCTCCTGAAGCAGTTACAACAGCTGCTGTCATATACTGCCTACGGTGCTTGGTGGATGTTGATATACCACTAAATCAAGGCTGCCTAGCGCCTGTGAAGATCCCTCATTCCTAAAGGCTCTTTCCTCTCACCCAAGTGACAAGGCTGCTGTTGTTGGTGGCAATGTGCTAACGTCTCAGAGAGTGACTGATGTTATCCTCATGGCATTTCAAGCCTGTGCCTCTCAGGGCTGCATGAACAATTTGACCTTTGGGGATGACACCTTTGGTTACTACACGAGACCATTGGAGGTGGATGTGGAGCTGGGCCAACCTGGGACGGCACTAGTGGTGTTCAATGTCACATGACAAACACAAGGATGACTGACCCTGAGATCTTTTGAGCAGCGGTACCCTGTATTTTTGCACACATTCAGCATCAGGGAGAACAGTGGAGGTTCTGGTTTACACACAGGTGGTGATGGCCTCGTAAGGGAGATTGAATTCAAGGCCTATTGTTGTGAGCATTCTATCTGAGAGACAGGTGCATGCCCCCAGGGGACTAAAAGGAGGGACGGGATGGAGCTCGTGGTGCAAACTATTTAGTCAGAAAAGATGGTAGAAAGATTTACCTTGGAGGAAAGAACACTGTAACAGTTAGTGCTGGTGACATTCTTCAGATTTTCACGCCTGGTGGTGGCGGCTTTGGCTCTCCTTGATGACACTTCTTTCAGATGCTGATCTTCCTCCATTTGTTTCCTACCTTTGTACACTAGTAGCTCTATTTATACCACTACTGAAATAAAACATAATAAGACAGACACAAATGGAGATTCCAGATGCTATTATTGCTCCTTGAGGCATTGGATCTGAATAAAGCTTGAATGATGCTATTGTTCAGCAGATACCTTTTATGTGAAACCTATTATGCCAAAATTGATGATGAATGATGCTTGCACTTTCTTCTTATTTTGATATTAGTAGGAAATTGCCATGCTGATTTTCCTATCCTTTATGTTAAACATGCCCTCGTATGCTTGCATACCTCAGCTTGTAGAATTGTGATTGTTTGCTTCATTGATGTTGGTCTTCATAGATTATTTATTGTTAAACCAGTAATTTCCAAACATATACTGCTCCCATCACACATATCCCAGCTTGTGATTGTTTCTTCCTAGTCTGCTTCAAAGCTCAGGTTGTTTCCTGTAGCTGCTTTGGATTCCTTCATTGCAAATTATATGTCTACTAGTAAAATCTATCTAGCTAAAAAAGACAAAAAGACCTACATTTTAGAATGGAGTGAGTACCGTCTGTTACTGGGCTAGTACTATATGAACCATTTTTTTGTGGCCGGCACATTTGGCAAAAGTTTGGCATGCGTATGAGTTTCTTGCAAAGTTGCAAGTGAGGAAGGGGGCTAAGAAAGTATGCTTTTTTCTAGCTGTGTCGTTGAACCAATGAACAACGGTCCGTGCCTCACTTATAGGATGTAGTGTGGCGAGTTTAGTGGTTAGCAAACCATACTTTGTTATGACCATACTGATAATATTTCGGGTTTAGGCCTAAATATCATATTAGTAGCTTGTGGTATCAGATGGGATCGGAGCTCGCCACGAATTTTTGCCAGGTATGGAGGGAGCTGGAGGGCAGGAGGGAAAGGAGGGGAAACTGAGCTGAGGCCTCTGTCTTATTTTGACATGTTCAGTCAAGTAAAGTATGCGGTTCCTGATTACGTCCATCGGTCCATGTAACTCCAGAATGGAATGCCGAGACCTGATATCAAGGATTTTTTTTTGCCAACCCAGCAGATGTGAGCTGCCAAATACAAATCCTCTTTGCAGCGTCAGTCACTTATTGTTCAGACCGATGTGACATAACATGATCTTTGCAGAGGATCACGATGCCTGAGATAAAGAGCCATCCTTGGTTCGTCAAGAGCCTCCCAGCTGACCTCGTGGGCGACGGCACGGTGAGCTACATGGAGCCGGATCAGCCGATGCAGAACATGAACGACATCATGCAGATACCGGCTGGGCTTGTAGCCTCCAGATCCTCTTCTAGAGGGTCGGCGTTTTTGCGCATTTGTCGTGTTTGTTCATTTTGTTTAAGTGTGACGCCCATGAATATATATATATATTTTTTAGAATGTTTTGGGCCTTTTGTGTTGTGTGCAAGGCATTCTACATTCAGTACTCTCTTCTTAATAAAATGATAGCTCTGCTGCGTCGCTCTTGTAAAAAAAGCAGTATAAACTTGTTACTGTGAGCTTGATGTATATTTCCTTTAGGCACTGCACAGTGGTTCTAACGCAGATGAAACCTCAGAGTTGAGCTGATATAGTAACACCGTCAATAATTACCCAAATAAATAGAAAACATACATTTGGAGCACTGAGCTCTGTTTTGAACCACTGACCACTCAATATCTGTATAGGAAATGACACAAATTATGGTCCTCTTTTAGTATTATGGCTCTACATGTAATCCAACACATGCTCTGCAAGAAAGCTTAGCTCAGATTGCCTCATTTGTGAATCTAGAGTTGAGCTGAATAGGTTCATTGAGCAGATAAACGATGCACATTTTTCTCCAAAAACTTTTTCCAAGTCTTGTTTCATATTAGACTCGGAAGCCACACCACAGTTTTTCCTTTGCGTTTCCAGAGTAAAGAAGCAGAAACTCTGAACATTTTAACCTGAAAAACAAAAAAGATAGTATTTCATTGTGATATAAAGCTGATTTAGCCATAATGGAACATTGGAACGTCGTGTTATGGGGCTATCAACAGACCTTACATGGTCGTCCCGATTTGCATCTTTTACAATAGCAGCAATCTTATTTAGCCCGTCTTGTTCTTTGAAATCCTTGAAAGATGCCAACAGGAGGAGATCAAATTCAAAGGAAGCACAGAGGCACAAAAAGGTGAGCAGACAAACCGTATAAAAGAAGAAGAACAAAAGGGTTCCATGTTCGACGAGCAGATCTGAATTACCGTCAGGTTTTTCTGAACAATCCACCAACAAGGCTAAAAAGAGTGTCAGACATGCTCTTTGCTCAAGGATGCCCCGTGTCATCAGTATATTCAGAACTACCTGTTCATAATGAATTTATGCAATATTCAGACAGAAAACAACATTAAATCCAGCATCAACATACGCATTCCTTTGGTGTCAAGACTACTACAAGGTCAAGCAATCCAAATCAAGTTCTAGCAATAGCATACAGTGTCTCTGCATATATAGTGGCGCATGGACTGATCCCCACCCAATGTCTCGAACTACTTTGGTATACAAGGAATCATAATAATTCAGTAAACTTGAACTGAACGTCTCCTTGCTTGAAGTAGGTACTTTGGTAGGAGTCCAGGACTACAGGATCCTTGTGACCCGGCACTTGAAACCGTGCAACTTGTACGAAAAACATTCACCTAAAACGTACCTGAGCAAAATCATATGCAGGAGCAGGACATGGTCCTGTTGTGTTGGACTGGCCACTAGGGAGAACTTGTCCCACTGTCCAGCCACCCCCCAACTTCCTAATAAGCAAAAAGCTCCAGTGACAGTGCCTCATGTACGTGCTAATGTGTGTGTGATGATCAACTGAAAGAACTGCCCAACTAATAACAATAGTAAAGGCCGACAGGCAGGACAGGCCAGAAGAACGAACGAACGTCGGTCATTGAACTTGCATTGCATTGTTGATGAACGAACAACTCTGAGTGAAGGACGCCAGGTTTCCCAAAGCAAATGCAGAGGTGCAGCAGCAGCAGCACCGATGGCGAGGCCGTACGTACGTTACCTTGGCGGCATTGTAGCGGTGCGCCGCGGCGGCGCAGGCCGGGGAGAGGAGGCAGCAGCCTTCGAGCACCCTGAGCGCGAGCACGACCTCAGAGTCCGAGGCGGGGTTCCTGAGCCTGCCGGCGGCGGGTTCCATGCCCAGCACCTGCGCCACCGTCAGCACTACAGCGGCCGCATCCCCGGTCCCGGTCGCCGCCGCCGCCTTGCGCAGGCTGTGCTCGAACAGCACCGGGATCACTGCAAAAGAGATCGAACCCAGTTCCGATCCGTTGGAACAAGTGAGTGAGTGATCGACTAACTAATGGAGGAGAAGATGGACGCTCGCTCGATCGCTGGGACGACGAGAGAGAGACGTGAACGTGACGTCGGCACGGCAGGGCAGGGACAACCTTGGAGATCTCGGATGGACTGGGAGTCGCGGAAGAGGCCCGCGTCGTCGTCGGCGGTGGAGCGGAGGGGGCGCGGAGGGCGCGCGGAGGCCGCGCAGGCGCAGGAACGAGAACCCCGCGGCCGCGTCGCGGAGCCCGCATCGCAGCGACAGCGCCAGGTCGCGGTACATCCGCCGGCGCTCGGACGCCGTCGTCGGCCGCCGATGACTCACAGCCCGCAGCAGCTGCTGCTGCCGCTGTCGCCGCGTCCGCCTCTGCTGCTGCCGGCTCCACCGCTCCTGGCATCGCGCCTCGCCACGCCGCGTCACTGCACGCGCTGGCTGGCTCCGGGAGGCTTGATCCGCGACCGCGAGGCGCGGCGCCAGTCTCTCGTTAAATTCTCGCGGCGTCTGCGGTGGAGACGAGCGGGAGATCCCGTGTCGCCGTCTGTGGACGACGCGCATGCGCACGCTTTGCTTTGCTTCTCCTTTCCTGCACAGTGGGGTCGGGTGGCCCGTCTAATCGTCCGGGGCCAGTACCCACCTCCACTCCGCTCCGCACCGCACTGTGCGTCTGGCCTGTGCCACCGCCCGTGTGGACTGTGCAACTCTGGACACGCTCCAAAGTCCAAACACGCGGACGACATGGATTGCGAAACTATCCTGAAACGAATGCATTCTGCCTCCATCGTCAGTGTATTTCTTATTTTACAAGAGTCAACAAATTTTAGTTTGATCCAATCTAATCATACAACACAAATTCTTTTTAAAGACATGAATATTTTTACGTAAATGTTAATAAATGCTAGAGGTAAAAAAAAATTCAAACAAATTATGAAAATGTGAAACGGAGGAAGTATTAAACATTCTTTTTAAAGACATTTTAATGTTAATAAATGTTTTTCTATAAACTTAATTTAATTTCAAAATACTGGTTCAAATAGAGAATTCATTGATGCTGAAACATCCAAATTTTACTATAAGTTTTTAGTTCTGATGTTGTAGATTGATGCTTCTGTTGCTCTAAGCATATGTTGATAAAGAAAAAAAGCGTCACATGACATCCTCACGTAATCTTGAAACATTACACGAGGTTACCTCTCAATTAAGAGATAGGTTTTATTTTATCTTTTATTAAAAATACAAATAATAATATGCTTGAAGGTACCTTATTATAAACCATCATTAGACTTGTCCTAAAAGCGCTGTTGAACCAGCTTCCGTAGATAGCAGCTGTGGGCGAGGGCCGGGAGGCGTATTTACGCGCCGTAGTACGTAGGCCGCCTTGGTAGCTGATGCTAGCCCAGCAACAACAGTAGCCCACTGGACCGCTTCAGAATTTACAGCCTGCTTTCGAGTTCAAGTTCCAGGCCCGAATGTAAATCCTATGCTTGGCCCATCACCACCAACAGGCGCTTCGCCGACCATCGAGAAGCCTCGCCGCTCCCGCCGCACAACGCCGGAGGAAAGGGAAGGGGCGAGAGCAAACTCCCCGATCCAAAGCCAACACCGCCGGCGGAGATGCAGAGAGAGAGAACCGGAAGCGCACGAGCAGGAACCTTCGTGCGCCGGGGATGGAGAGGACGTCGTGTGCTCTCCGACCCCGAGGCCGCCGCCGGGTCCTCGTCCACCCCCCGCGTCCTCGTCGTACTCCTCCTTCGCCGAGACCAGGGTCATCTGCCGCGTGTAAGGCTTGGCTCCATATACAGCTTCTCCTTTCCTGCTGGCGCAAAGCATCGGTCCCTGGCGGCTCGTGCTAACGCGTCCTTCTGTGTGTCGCTTGCTTGCAGGTGTCAGAAGCAGTTCGCGCAGTACACTTGCCCCCGCTGCAACGCCCGGTACTGCTCGCTCTCGTGCTACAAGGTGCGGGCCCTCTCGCTTCGTGTGTGTGTGCGTGTGGTGTGATCTCGTTGCGCGTCGTCCTGTCTTAGCGCTTGTAGAATGGCGTTCGGGGATTTCACTCTCTATGTTGGTTTGATGCCCGGGCTGCCCTCTGCCGACGCCCACAAGGTGTTTGTCGAATTGTTGCACTGGCTTTTGAAGCTTTTTGGGCAAGAAATTCTCCGATTCCTGCTCAAAATATGTAAATATCCATAATATAAACTACAACTTCAGAATAATATACAAACCGCAGGCCAATTGTTCACTTCGACCTCTATATTTGGTGATCTACATGGAAGTTCATTTTTGTTTTCTGTGCCTGGTTTAAACTATGAGCAATCCAAAAAAGTTGAAAGAAGTTTATATGTCATAGTTTCCTTGTTCCCCATTTTAGCGAATATGTCCTCTGATTTAATAGTTGGGTTCTTTCGTGACCTAAACCGGCATAATTTGGATCTGCTAACATCTCAAGTGTCAATAAGTTGTAAAAATTCGTTGAATCTAGAATCTAGGTAATGTGATTCTTTGTACTTATATATGCTGTAGTTCACCACTACTTGCAGGACTGAATGGAGCTGTATGTCTGTTTGAGACTTTTTAATTAGTTTTTTTGAAAAGAAACTACTTGTTTATTCGTGCACTGAACAAGTTTCTGGCCTATGCAAACTGATTGTGTGGTGTTATAATGCCTTATTCAAAACTGAGAGATTGAGACATGCTTTTTATGTTGAAGATTTGAAACTATCCAGTTTTTGTGCCTTCTTGTTTATGCACACAGATGCAAATGAATATTGGTGTTTGCAGATAATTTTTGCACTGCAGTGCTTTCTTTTCTATTTTTTTCAAATAATTTTTCTCAATTATTGTTTCATAGGGTCATAGCGTTCAATGCACTGAATCCTTCATGCGTGAGAATGTTATGGATGAGCTTAAGCAGATGCAACCTGAGGATGAATCAAAGAAAAAGATGCTAGATATTCTCAAAAGGCTCCACTTGGAAGAAGAGATGGAGTCAGATGATGAAGATGGTATGTCTTGTGTGCTATGTTATGTCATAGATATATCTCACTCCTTTAATGTCCTGAATTTATTTCTTTTCTGGATATATCATATGCCATCTTCTAGATTGTTGGTTGTACATATTGCTATAGTAAACTACCGAAGATTTTATGTTTGACATGTTTACCTTTTTGTCCTGCAGAGTCAATGTTATCAGAGGAAGTTATTCAAAAGTCATGTCTGGTAACGTTATGTTTATTTTCATGCCATTCTAAACGTGACAGCACAGTACTATAATAGGTTTTTTAGTGTTTATGCAATTTTGGGTGCTCTTTAAACAATCATATTATATTGCTCTTAGCACTCACAATTCCTTAAGTGGAGTTTCGTTGCACTTGTCTGGGGAAGAGCTCTCACAGTTTAATTTCCTGATTAACTCTTCCTGTGAGAATTATGTTCATTACCCCCTTTTTGGTTAACCTGTTTTCTGTGGCCTGACCTCCTAGCAATTAATTAGGCTGTCAAATGCTGGTGATAGGTATGTACTAAAAAAAAAATGCTGATGATAGGTGGCAATTCAATTATTTTCTTCTGATATTTTCTTCTGTCCAGTTGTTTTCAGATTTAACCTGGCTTTCTGTGGCCTGACCTCCCTAGCAATTGATTAGGTTGTTAAATGCTGGTTATCGGTGGCACCTCCAACTATTTTGTTCTGATATTTCTTCTTGTTCAATTGTTTTAGATGAGCAACACAGTAAAGAAGGATCTATATTTGTTCATTTTACTCATTTGTCCATGCACACGTTGGGTGATATTTATGGTTTTATCATATTAGATTGCAAGGTCATTAGAACCAATAAATATTGTATGCATATCTAGTAGTTTTTTTTTATTGGTATCTCATCTGGCACATATTGATCTGTTCTTTCTACCATACAGGGGAAGAGATAAGGCTTGAAGACCTCTCTGATTCTGAAATCAAACGATTTCATCAAGCTTTGGCCTCAGGTGAGCTCAGTAAGATGATTGAACCGTGGACACCTTGGTGGAAAAAACCATCAGCCAGATCAATTTCCCTTGGTCGGATGGAAGTCAGCTTATCAGACAAGTAAACGCAGAAGACACTGCTATATCATATCCAGATCAAAGATTGACCAAGAGGCTAGCATCAACGAAATCCCTGAAGGGCCAGAATCTCCCTCTCCCATCACTGAAACAGTTAACAAGGACAGAGCCATCTCCTTTGCTTGCTGTCCACTTGGTTGACATTCTGTACAGTTACTGCTTCACACTTCGGCTCTACAACGGTGATTGGCACTCGGATCCTTTGGGCGCTTCCACTGTCGCCCTGTCAATGTCGAAAGTCATGGGCCAGGATGCTAAACCTGAGACTGTACCTGAAGCACTCACGGCCTGCATCGAGGAGACATGCTCACCAGCTTACAGGCATACTGGTGGTTTCAGGTTTGCTATTGGACTCGTGGATGATATCATCACCATTCTCTCCTTGGGACGCAATGCGCTTATTTGTGCACTATGCGACTTCCATCGACTCGTTGAGGTTGGTAAGAGCATGCTCAAGGCGGAGAAAGTGGGCAAGATGGAGAGGACACAGAGCTCTTCGAAGCTTCGTAGTGCAGCTAGGAAGCTATTCTTCATGACTTGTTGGGTCCATGAGCAGCCAGACGAGGCGTGGCCATCTTTAGCTAGCATCGTCCAGGTGCAGAAAGCGTCTCTAGAGGAGTTGGACACCGGGAATTTGAAGGTGGATAGAAAGAGCAAACGACAGTCCACGGTTCTTATCGAGGAGCTGTAGGCATATGTCCGGATGTACCACTGGATTGCGAGGCTCCGTACCAGACTGTGTAACTGAGGCTGAAGCTGAATCCAACTAGAGGATATTCACCTTGTAATGCAGTCGGTCGTTTTTGTGTACACAAACTAATTTTGTTGAAAATTGAAAATTGTATATGAGCTTGAAATCCTGTTTGAGATGATCTTGCTTTACTTGGTCATGGTGCTTGTTAAGACGCGGGGTGATCTTAATCCCTGCGTTGGAGAATCTGAGATGATGAGGTGTCTAGAAATTTTTATGATTGCAAGTACTTCCCGTGACCGTGTCTCTGTGACTCTGTCTCTGTCCATCGATCCTGAAACTAAATGGTATGGCAAATGGTGTGGCATTAGCCTATTGGCTAATTGCGCCGTCCTCTATTTCTATTTGTAGGGCTAGCTTTTCTGCTTGGAGACAAGTTCATGATCGCCTGAGCACCGGGTGAAGGACCATCCAGAAGAGCCGCACGCGCTGGGTAGGTGGATCGCACGGTCGCAGGCACGCAGCGACAACTCGTCACACGCTTGCGGTGTCTGTTGGGCTGATGCTTGCATTGCATTCAGCCAAATGTCGGCAGGACATGTGATACGAGTCGTGAAACAAGAGGCAACAAAAGCACTAGCGAAGATTTGGTCCAAAACAGAGTGTTTATTAAACAAAATCGTTTTTGATTTGGTGACGCTCCCCTTCTACGTGGTCTCGGGTGGGGTCGGCCTCGTCGCCCGGCACCTTCCCGCCTTGGCGCCTGGGTCGCCGGGGGCGTGCTGTCCCGCTCCCTCTCCTCCTCGGCCTCGCGGGGCGGCCCGGCAGCGGCGACCGCCTGCTGGAGTTGCCCCGTCAGCTGCCGGGCGGCCGACTTCGTCGCCAGTTCGAGCGCGAGTTCGGCGCTGGCCGCGGACCCGCGCTTCGTGGCCGAGGGTTCTCTGATGCGCTGCAGCGGAGCGCAGCGGAGTTCAAGCTTCTCTTCGTGTACCTCCGCTCCCTGATCACGGATACCCCCCTGCCTTCTGCGGTGGCTGCCTCTGCTCTGAGCCCGTCGCGGCCTTTATGAATGAGAACTTCGTTGCGTGGGGTGGCAGCATTAGAAGGACTGAAGGGTTCAAGATGAGCAACAGCCTGAATGCGTCAGGTTCCGTTTTGTGCTGTGGTCATGGCTTCTACAAACCAGAGAATCGTGCTATTGCAGCAGGTATCATGGTCTAATCACCCTTCTACGTCTGCAAATAGTTTAAACATTCATCTATGCTGGATTTAGCTGTTGTATTTGGTAGATTTGTGATTTTGGGTAATTTTTTTTCGTTTACCACATTGATTGCAGTGGGGCTGTTTATGTGAAACCAATAGATCCTGTGGACTTAGATCAGCAATGCTTAGTATTAATATCTTCAAGTTGTTTGGTAACCTTTAATTGCTGGAGTCAGCCTATTATTATATTATCCTTATTATGGAGTTGGTGCTGGTTATAATAAGAAGGAGAGTGCTATTGCCTCCAACAAATGTTAGTTTCCTTTTTGTAATTGTTTATGTTTTACCTAGTTAAATTAAGGTATTTCAGTGTCTGCAGTTTATTTCTTCTTGAGTTAAAATGTAAATTTCCTATCTGAGATGGCAGCTGTAATAACTTTCATGCTGCCCCTCTGTAGAGATTACTTTATGTACTGTCCTTTAGTTAGGCATGCATGTATATCATGAAGGATATGTTCATACTATGCTTGGTATTCACAAGATCTTTATCTGCTCATTCTCATTTTTGGATATGTTCATACTATGTAGCGGTGGTGAAACCAAACTTCAGGTTCGGGGTTATAGTTTGCACTTCTATCTCTTAACGGTTAGCATGGTTTGGGTGAGAATTTTAGTATGTGTGGTTGTTCCATGTTCAATTTCCAATCACTTGAAACAATTGATAGGATCCTTGAGAGTAAACTTGTGGGAGTTTCACATACCAATTCCAAATCCTGAAACCTATTACACAATCAAGTATATTGTAAGATCACTAGATGCAATCCGGTGATTGTTCTCTAATTGTATTGGAATTTTTGTTATAATCTAATGAATTTTGGCTATGACTGCTCTAGAGTCATGATCTGAAAGTTTGTAGTGATTTTTTTTTTTTTTTTGTTAGAAGAATTTGACCAAAATGCTGCAATTGTGGCGTCTTACTAGTATTTGATTGTGCGTCTGGTTATAATTATTGGCTATATTTTTTTCTCTAGAAGGCTGAATTTATTTAGGCAAAATTGGCTACGGACATGTAAAGTGGTGACCATTTGCTGGTGGACACTCCGTACACATTTTTGTACTAGGATTTTTGTACTACCAGTGTCCTCCAGCAAATGGTTTCCATTTTCTGTGTTCAGGCGCCAATTGCCCCATTTATATATGGGGTACAAAAAATCTGATTCATGTCACCTGCTTGGTCCAACCGTCCGAGTAGCTGTTGCTGAATACATTCTAACCTTTTTGGTAAATAAGTGATTAGAGTCATTGTTCAGACAGTCAACAACCCTGTAATATAGGCACTCGAATCTGATAATGCAGCTTTGCTTCATTCGAATTTCTGATGGATGATACTACATATTGTTTGCATTGGTATGATTTTTTGGTAGCGTGACTTGTATGTATATCTGTTTATATAGCAAAATCTTGTTTGATGTTCTTATGTATCGTTCCTCCATTGTCATGGGGGCTCATGTCATTTGTTCAAAGATTGATCTTATGTTGTGGTTGAGTGAAATAAAGCACCAGAGAACAGTATTCATTAGTCACTAATCGATCCAATGCCCTTTATGCTTTTGGTATTGCAATATTTAGAAAATATATATGACTGTATGTGGCCTATAAAGCTGTTGAATCGCGGCTTCTTTTACCATATAGAATTGCTGATGATTATTTACTGGTATATCTTATGTCTGGCTTATAAAACTGTAAGAATTTTCATTTATCAGTATTGCTAATAAGTTATATTCATGTGCCAAAGGTTGAAGGGCCTAAATCACCTGAAGAGATGATAACAATTCTTCAACGAGTTGTCGAAGAATGCGCTTACATCACTCGTTGCTGCCAGGATTGAAGCTGAAGAGAGACTAAACAACCAGCTGCCTGCGTGAGAACAAGATGCTGCTTACAGAGCTGCACTTGAAGCTGACCAGGTATCTTAGGCTATATGGGCAGTGTGCATCACTGATTCTATTACTTAACAGTAGAAAAGTACACATGTTTTATGTATAAAATGAATGTATGGTGGGGTTATTCATGATGTGGGCTGGAGGGTGTTTATGTGGACAGCTCTTTGTGACTGATGACATTTCAAAAATATATACTAGTTATTAAAGGAAACTGTATCTTCAAGTGCATGTTATATTATCGCATAATACATCAACAGAATTTAGAAACATGCATCCTGATTTTTGTGCTACTATTATTGGGTGACAACACTATCTAATCGCACTTTTTTTATTGAAATTACCAGGCCAGGGAGCGTGAAGGATAGAGGAACAGGAAAGGCGTGAAAAGAGGCTGCAGAGGAGGGGAGAAAAGCGCCCAAGGAAGGGAGGAAGCTTTAGCAAAGGGCAGCCCAAGAAGCAGCTGAAAAGGAAGCTGCTCTTGCAAGGAGGAGGGAGGCAAGAGAAGGCCATGGCTCTTGGAGCTGAACCTGAGAAAAGGACCAGGTGTTACTCGGGTATGTCTAACCCTCTATGCTCGTGTCTTTCAAACTACCATTTCATGTCATTCTGATCTCAAAGTATGTCTTTTTTAGTGCATCAAATATTACTATTGTACCTGCAAATTTCTGTTTAGGTATACGATATGTTAACAGTAATTGCAATTAATCCCTGCCACTATCTCAAAATAATTGTTAGTTTTGGCTACAGTGCCTGAATTTGATGTCTGCATATGCACTCTGCATTCACTAGAACAGTACTAGTTACCATGTTACACTATTAGTAGTGTGTTCGCGAATGCAAATTCTTGTGAAACTAACTGTAGATGTTTTGATGACGTTGCAGGTTCTCATAAGATTCCCAACTGGAGAGCGCAAAGAGCGGAGATTCTACAGTTCTACAACCGTCACTTCCTAAGTATGACTACGTCGATTCTTTGATTTGTTTGAAAGCAGAGAAGTACAGCCTAGTTTCGAATTTCCCACGTGTTACATATGGTCCAGAGAAGCACTCCCCTGACGCTGGAGGAAGCAGGCTTGCATCCGCAGGGCAGCCTGTTTATCGAGATAGAACAATGATGCTGTAAGTCGAGAAAACCAAAACTCGAAAGTATAGGCGCTTCCTTTTCGAATTTGTTCAGCAACAGTTAAGGATTTTCAGATGTATTACCACATGTGCATCCTTCTGTACTTATTCATGAAATAAAATTCTCCTTCACAAGATCAGTTGACTGCAGTCAGGCCTTGTAATTTGTTAAGAATTTTAGACTACGTTTCTCAGCCCTTGTGCTTCAGGGAGGTAGGCAAAACTGAAAGGATTGTTCCTTGGGTCGTGAAATATGTTGTGGATTCTGAAACTTACAGTTTCTCTGATGCTCTCTATCAGAGCTGGGTTGTTGCAGCGTCAGGCTGTCGGTATCATTGCCACGCCGCAAGTTAGAGACAGGCAAGGTTTTTAGACGCAAGTACAGTAACAAGCCTGGCTTGATTCTCTGTTGAAACATGCCTGGCCTTATTCTGTTAGCCAAAGTATGATGAGTTTTTTTTGTTTCAAGTGACACTACCCATTTTCTCCATACATGTGTTTTTTTCAACCATATCAGTAATTTCGAAGGAGGACCAAAATGCCCTGTCAATCAGTCACCGCGACCTCCGGTCTCCCCTCACAATAAGTAGCGCTTTCTTCATCGAAAAAAAATGGGTTGATCAATGGGTCCGATCTCGCGTGTGAGAGATGAGGCGGGGGCGAGGACCTCTTCAATGGCACGCTGAAGTGCCAGGGGGAGGAATGCGGTGCCCATGGCGCCGGTGAGAACAGGCTGAATGAGGCACGAGCACGCTCCTGGTGGCCCCAATCCACGCTTGCCACCTCTCTTCTCCCGTTCCCTCTGTATTCCCACCGCTTGCCACCTCTCTCTCTCCCACGTTCCACTCTGTACTGGTGTGGGTCTCCAGCCGAGCAACAACGTACTCAACCAAAAAAAAATCACTATCAACAAAAAATAGGACATCAGTGATAATAAAAACGTCAATTTAGGGAGTATATTTCAGCATATGTCTTCGATACATATGTCTTCGATTCAGCATATGTATTGTGGGTCTCCTGGCTCAACAAAAAATTGAACCGTTAGTAAGGAAGTATATTTCGACTCAATGATAATAAGAAACGTCAATTTAGGGAGCGCCATAGAAAGGAGAGGCCAATTTTTTGTTGGCGCCAAATAGAGATTTCTCACAATAACATTTATAATAGTTTGGGGATAGTGATTGATTTATTACATAGTTTATTATAGAAATTAAAATATTTATTCAAAATAGGTACCGCTTTACATAAAGAATGTGGACACGAGACATCAACACTAATTTCCACTATCAACATTTTTCTCTCTTTCATCCATATCATAACATCTAACATTATTTACATTATGTACCTTCACGGTTCTTCTCGGCATTCCACGAATGGCATTGCGTAAACCTTATTTTGGGGAAAAACAGACTAAAAATAACCTGGAAATATCTATCCACCATATGTAATTGGACAATAAGTAACATAGTAACGACTTTTCACAATATTAAAGGTTTGCCTGGTCTCTCTGTTACTGGTTTCTCTCGGAATCTAAGAAGATATTGAACAAATTTCAGGGTTGTATTAGAAGTCGTTTATGATATGCGGCGCGGACCTCGAAAGCTTTGACCCTTTGTTATTACAAACATATTTTATGTAAATGTGATATTTGTATAATTTTATCAAAGTATTTTTTTAACACAAATCTATTCATATAATTTTTCCATTCACAAACTCAACTTAACTAAAGTTATTAATGATTTATATTCGATGTTTGGCCGGCATCCAAAGCGATTTTTAATACCAACCGGGAGGGTATGCCTTTATTTCATCATCAACATGGCTTATTGTTTCTTCATTCTTCTTGGGATCCTATAAAGTCATACATCATTAGTTCAACACATGCTCATATGAAAAGGTATGAGAACAAACGTAGCCTTGCAGCAATCTTCAAAACAAAATTACACGGTCTAATTTTCAACAAATGAATAAAGTTCCTCATTAACGACATTCTCTCATTCTATATATCTCCGCCCACTTTGTATTTTTATTTGCCAAGAAATTGTTGTTTTACAGTTGTATCCTTAAAACAAATGATTTAAATATAATGTCAGGAAAAAAAGTCTTCTTTCTATCTTCAGCTATCCAGTTTGTCCACTTAAAGACCTACACCTCTAATTCAAATTTATTGGGACTACTTACACATTAATGAAATTTGTTTTTATTTCTCGTTGTAGTTCCAATTCAGGTTCGAATTTTATAGTGATAATCAACAACATACATTAGTAATGAAAATGTCAGAATTTTTTTATCTTATTTGCATATATTATACCATGCAAAGTTCATGGAAATGTAGTTTCAATATGCAAAATTATTATATAAAAAAGGGTGTGTACAATTGGTTGTCTGATATTTGGCATAAACAACCGTCATCTTCAACCTCTCACTCTTGGCCATGTTTCTCCTTCCTCCTTGCCTCCCGTGGCCTCCTCATGCCACCATAGTGACGCCCCTCTTTGTCACGGTCGACAATGGATAAATGACCCGTGACCTTCTCCACCATCCCAAAGGTAGCTGGACACCTTCCACTGACCGGTGTACCCCTAAAGTGTACCCGACGATCTTGACCATGGTGGATCCATGGGTGGTGAATCCACTGCTCCACCTCGGGCGGTTGTCCCTATTCGCAGCGACAAGAGGCTCCTCACCCATGGTTGGTGGCCATGACTCTCCCCACGTCGGGCTGCATCTTCCTCCTCCAAGCCCTTTTATCTATAGCCATGGCCCCTCCCTTGCCCGGCGGCGGTTAATGTAAGGCTTCCCCTCCGGCGGCAACAGCGGCTTCCCCTTCGTCTCCGAGGAATCCCTGGCTCCCTTGGCTTGATAGCGACAACAACCTGGCAACACAACCACATGCTCACAAGCATGACGGTAATTGAAACAACAACAACCCACTTATCATATCTGGCGCACCAAATAGTTGACTAGCGATGAAACAAAACATCGAGGCTATTTGTGAATGATTAAATCTTTCTAGAAAAAATATGAACACATAGAAAGCAGGTATTGATAGTGTAACTCGAGTAAATAACATAAAGGAAGTGCTAGAGTTCGGCCAAAAATAGACATAGAAATGATTCTAGGCGAAAATGATACTTAATTGAGTATTCGCGTCTTTATAAGTTAGGCGACTTATAATTTGGAAGGGTGAGAGTAGAAACAATGTTTTGTTCACTAAATATATTCCACTAATAATACCTAAACACTCCCACTTATATGCCAGATGTAAAAATATGATCATAAGTACATTTTTAAATACGGATATTATGCGGAATTTGAAGAAAGTCAACTTTAGTTGAGTGCATCGCTGTTCCTTACATCCTTTGCCTCATCTAACAATTCCTTTAATAATTAATCTTATTTTCCTCGTTCTGGTGAGGTTTATCCAAATCCAAAGGAGAGAGAGAACAACCGGAAAAATCTTGATGTGAAAACCGAAACAAAGAGGGAGACGAGACGCCACGCCAACTTCCTCGCACTTCCTCCGGTCGCCGCCCTCGCCCACCACCTTCGGAGCTCGGAGCCTTCCCTCCCCACCCACACCTCGTCGTCCCCTGCCGTGCTCTTGAGTTGCCGCCCGCAGGTTCCCTGATTTGGTAACTCCCCTCCTGTTTCTGTACTCCCTCTCCTGCCCAATTGCATAGCTCTTGGCCATTTTTTGGGAAATGCGGCACTTTCCTTCCGATCCATGGTGGAGATTCGCGCCTCCTGTGGCAGATCTTACGGGAGACGCGCCCGCCTTCTCGGTTTTGGCCGCGCTTGCAATTCGGTGCTTGCCCGCTTGCCGGGCGCCGATTTCTTGGATTCCGCTTCCCTGTAGACAAGTGTTGTTGTTAATAAATTCTGAGGGTGTCATGGTGGGAATTTTATTACTCTATCATTACTGTATAGTTTGTTTCGGTGGCGTATGGAATTCTTTACGGATCCTAGAGCAAGTTAGTACTTGGTGTCAATGATTATCTGTTGAGTGTTGAGTGTTGACATACCACCAACTCTAGTTAGAGTACAAATCTGACATTTAGTTTTGGTCTTATTCTGTTTACCTACTCTTGAAAGTACTACTATGTTCACAATGTTTGACTTTTAGCTGAGATAAGCCGCCTATTAGTTATTGAGTTAAAATGTTTTTTTTTCCTGATGGAATTCTAGAAAGTATGCCTGTTCTTTACGGTTTCTTGTTCTTGTTATGTGTCATGCATTTAGACCCGCCTGTGCTGCGCCTCTTCTGTACTGTAATGCATCACTTTCAGCTTTACATATATATATGAGGTGTGCACAGCACACGTCACTTTCCTTGTTTTGTATTACATTATAAACAACTGAGGGTTTTTTTTTGTCTGAATTAGAATTCATCTCAGTTGTTAACAACTGTTCACCTTATACTACATATATGTTCTACCAGGCGGACATACTATAACTAGACCATATAGAGTGCTACTATTTTTTTATAAACTAGCACAAGTAGAATCTTTCATGTGACTGTGACTTAGAGAGCTAAATATGTCAGCTTATTTTGTAAAAAAAAATATGTTAGCTTATGACCTTCAGTGAATTTATGAGTTCCTTCGTTCATGAGGTATTTGTAGGCCGTGATCATGGCCTTATATAAATGACAATCATGCCCCTTGGGCCAATGATGTAATTGCTTAGGTCCAGTCCAGACCTCTCGAAGCACATGTCTAGGGGTCTTCTGAAAAGTGAGTTCTCATACTCAAGGCTTCAGGTTTCTTTGTGATGCGTCATGAGGGTCCCCAAATATGGATTTTGGATACATCATGGAGGCAAGCCCTCCATGCCTTTAGGATGCAGGGTTTTAGAGCCTTCTGGTTATGGATCCTTCAAGCACATAGAGGCGCATATGGTTATTGTCGCTTATTCTCCCAATCTCGCTGGTCTTCAGTGAGGCTGAGTTTGAGTCTGCTTAGGCAGGGGACTAAATTACTGCATGTATCATGTATGATGAGTTTTAGAGCCTTCTGGATATGGATCCTTGAAGCACATAGAAGCGCGTATGGTTATTGTCGCCTATTCTCCCAGGTCTTCAGTGAGGCTGAGTTTGAGTCTGCTTAGGCAGGGGACTTAATCTACTGCATGTATCATGTATTGTGGGTTTTAGAGCCTTCTGGATATGGATCCTTGAAGCACATAGAGGCGCGTATGGTTATTGTCGCCTATTCTCCCAGGTCTTCAGTGAGGCTGAGTTTGAGTCTGCTTAGGCAGGAGACTAAATCTACTGCATGTATGATGTAGTGTCGAAGTTGTTTTAAGCCTGCTTGGTAAGAGCTTCCTAGGAGTAGCCTGAAAGGTTGGTGTTCTTTGCATGGCCAGACAAGTGTGAAGAATTTCTGTTATTGTAGTTGGTTTTGTCTGTAGCAGATACTTCTACAAATGCATTACTACAAGACAAACCATGGATTACTACGTCTGTATCATAAAAAATTAAAATACAGGTGCTCCCTCTGGTCTGATTCATTTTTTGTTTTGGGTCAATACCCATGAGACAAGAAAGCATTTGTGCTAGTTTTTGGCATAGTTTAGCCCTACTGGTACCAGTAAGTAATTTATATGTGGCCATTTAGTGGAAACGTTCAGTGAAAACCCAAATATGGATTTCATCTCTAGCCTACCCCAACTAGCCCTACTTGTCATTTATACTTGTTTCATATGTGTTTCATCTCTAGCCTACCCCAACTAGCTTGGGACTAGAGGCTATGTTGTTGTTGTTGTTGTTGTTCCAGTGAAAATCCAAAACAGGATTTGAAATTGAAACAAGTCTGCATATTTTGTACACTGGAAGAACGGTATGACAAGAAAATTTTAAAGACCGTGATATTAAAGTCTTGAACAAAACATCATTGTGTTCTACATGACATACTTATGATTTGTTTTAACATTTTTAATAGAAACCTAGATGACTCTGTCATGCTATATCTGGATGGTATCTTGAAAATGCTTTTGGATTTTCCTGCTACAATTTCTGATAAAGACCTTCATGCCTCATTTCTAATTACTGAATTCTCTAGCCTTGTGTTATTTCTTTTTTTTTTAATGCTACTTGTTGAACTGATGCTAGCCTTACTTTTCCTCCTTTTGTCTGTTTGTTTGTGGCAGTAATTTTAGGGAGTTTATATTTGATCAAAAGACTTAGTCCAGTCCTACTTTTCAAATCGCTATGGTCACCTTTCCTACAGTTGGGCTAGAATAGAATGTCAGGTTTGTTAGCTTTCCCCCTTCTGTTTGAATATTATCTGGTTCATAATGGACATTTTATCCTACTTCCATTTTTTCCTTGCATGTATTAGTCATGATGTCGGGCTCAAAGAAGGAAAGGAATCTCAGCATGCGCTTTCAATCAGGCCAGAAATCTTCTGCTAATTTTTGTTTGTTTTCAAAAGTCAATCTGCTAGCCCACCACCAGGGAATGTGCTGGTTTATCTGAACGTGTATGATCTGACACCAGTAAACGGCTATGTTTACTGGGCTGGTCTGGGGGTATTTCATTCTGGCATTGAAGGTATGATGTCCTACACTTATGTCTTGTATATGCCTATATGGTATCTCTAAGCCAGCTCTTCTTAACTTCAACTTTCTTCTAATATTCCATGATTCTTGTTTATGTTTTCATAATGCCAACCTTATTTTTCTTTCTGTAAAAGATTTAACACGTATTGTACTTCAAGAATGATAATATTTGGTTTGTCTATTTACATCTGCATAGCAATTGGCGCTAGTTTGCTAGAAAATTTTATTTTGTGTTCATCTTTTTTTAAGATCTTTTGTGCATAGTCCTTCCCTTGTTTGAATACAGGATCAACATTAGGATACAAGGTTTAGTATTGTCGAACCATCAAATAATTTGATTGTGGTTGGCAAAACTTATGATGGAAGCCAACATATAAAATGGGCAAAGAATGTTGCAACGGGTTATTTGGTGAAAGATTTTTTTGTGCTATTTTATATTCCTTTTCGTCATTCATTTCTTCACGTAACCTTTATCTAATCTAGCCTGAGAATTTCAGTGAATCGTTTGTCGGAGATTGTACTCAACATTTCATTGAAAGTAAAGATTCCTAGAATCAATTTAGTTATTTTATCAAAAAAATGCAGCTTATGGGATTTCATGCAGCCTGGAATATAATTCCGAGAATTCTACCATCAGGCTGTGCCACAATCATTATAATCATGTTGAACATTTTTTGTTAAAAATCAAACCTTTTTTTTTTACTGCCTAAATGCCTGCCATTGGGTCGTACATTTAGTCAAAGTTTAGAGAGATTCACCATCCATCTATTTAAATTTTTACATAAGAAACGTGCAAATCATAAGTGTAGAATGTCTTGAAATCGATGTCCATATTTCCTATTATTTTTCTAAACATATTCCAACATAAAATGGGTATCAAAGACTTAAAGTTGTAATTTTGGAGACTATCAATGTTGTGATAGTGCTAAGAACATGCCTTGATTAAGTTCTGTTGACTTGATCACCAACCACTTGTGAACCTGTTCCCTTGCCAAATCGCATGCCTGCCCTAAGGTCCTTAAGGCACTGTGGCCTGTGCCCCTTGATTGCCTTGGTAGGCCAGGTTCCTACACTTGTTTTAACATTGCTGGATTCAGTGAATCCACCGAAACATTCCATGTCCATATCTCGATTCCAAGGTCCTTAAGGCATTGTGGTCATGATGTTGTAGTGCTTTTACCGATTCCATATCTCGATCTCGCCATTCTGTCATGATCCTCGTTGCTTCCATTGTTATGCTGTATACCACTGTACTCTACAGTCCAGTTGGCTACTTCTGTTTCTATCATAGCCAGAAGTTCATTGAAAACTTTCAAAAGTAAACACATCAAAAAAGGATGCCTAGGCTGTTTGTATCAAACAAGTCTGTTAGCTGACAATATTCCTTACTGAAGGTAGAGGAGTGGCAAAACCAAAAGGGCAAATTTTTAAAACTAGATCCAGCCTAGGAGAGACTATGTAGTTCTTGTTAAGAAGAAATAGACGCCAAATTCGAGTTGGAGAAGGGCGGAACCTGGGTGTTGGAGGTGTACACCCCCCCCTCCTCTCTAACTAGTAAGGCTCAGTTGGTAGAATGGTATGACACGTTTGGGGCCTCTTCCAAATCATGAAGTTTACAATGCTATTATTTATATTACCTTTAAACTTCTAGATGTTTATATCATAATAATGTCCTATCTGTGAATATTTTCATAGTTGGTGACTTAGTGGTTTTTGGCACTATTATATAGCTTGAAAATACCATCACCGTTTTCTGATCTGCTGATAATATGTCTCCTGTGTAATTCTTCATGAGTTATAACTACAGAATTGAAGTTTATCTGACCCCAGTTCTTCACTACAGAATTGAAAGGGTTATTCAAGATTTCAAGTATTCTGATAAAGGAGAATACACGATATTTAACAAATGTGATCCCTGCTAGAAAAGTAATCGTTTCTCATACAAGCCTTGAGTTGCTCTGTTAGCAGTTACTTGTAATGAATGCTGATTATTTCAGGTTAGAATGACCTTCTTTTGGCCAACTATTTTTGGCTTGCACAGTGTACAAGTTTAGATACATCATGACTTAATCCAAAAAGTAGCAAAGGTTAAATTGTGTTTGAAGCCGTGAACTTTTGGAATTCATCTTTTTTGTTGTTAGTGTTGGTTTGATTGATTGATGTGCTATGTAATGTTCAAATTGCGTGGTTTGAAGGAGAATAGGATATTAAAATGGAGTGACAGACATACAGTGGAATTAGAGATGTAGAGGGATTGAGAGATTGAAAACATAGGAGAAATTTGTTTGTCTGTTACACAACCCTTGCCATCGAGGACTCATTTTGACTGATTGTATTGCACCTCTGATATCAGAAAGCTGATTCCATTTCGTTTTGTTTTCTCAATAAAATGCCTCAAGGTTGTCGAAACCCATTGTTTTTGTTAATTCTTCTTCTTGATTTGATTACTTAATGTTTAATTAACTGTTGTAATAAGACTGTAGGTTGTGGCTTATGGTATTCTCTACCTTGTTTCTTTACAGTTCATGGTGTGGAGTATGCATTTGGAGCACATGACTATTCGATTAGTGGAGTTTTTGAGGTGGAACCTAGGCAGTGTCCTGGTTTCAAATTTAGGAAATCAATATGCATGGGAACTACCTGCCTGGATCCTCTCCAAATCAGAGAGTTCATGGAGATTCAATCAGTAAATTACAATGGGGATACTTACCATTTGATAAGTAAAAACTGCAACCATTTCTGTGAGGATATCTGCAAAAGGTTGACAGGAAATTTGATTCCGAAATGGGTTAATCGACTTGCTAGAATGGGTAGGAATTCTTGAGACATATGCTTCCTCAGCCATTTATATTGCTATCTAAGAGTTGCTGCAAAGTTTGTATTTCTATATCTATCTGTTTGCTGTCAGAGTTATAAGGTTCAAATGTAGAATTTCGTTATTGCAATGTAAGTAAACACCAGTGATCCAGATGTGTCACGAGGTCCAGTTCACCCTAATTCCCCCAGATATTTATCCTTTTTTTGGCATTTCTGACCCTATGGAACCTGTGTGAAGGCACTGAAATTTTAGATCCACCAATGGAGCATATATCTGATAGTCGTAATGTTAGGCAAAGTTGTTTTGGGAATGTGTTCAATACAATAAATACACCTACTAGCACATCATCTGATTTGGCTTTTGTATGGATGATCATGTGTTTTCTACAAAACGTTCTCTGGAAGTGGTTTTATGTGAAAGTATCCAGAAAATCTGCAACAACGTTCACTAGAACTGATTATATGTGTAATTACCTAGAAAACCTAGTGGTGGTTTATCCAAAGTGAGACAGCTTGGTTGTTCAAAGGAAACCGCACGATTCAGTGTGCTCAGGTCAACTATGTTTGAGGCTTGACCTCATATATTGGGTACTTTTTTTTTTTTTCTAACTTCTCTAGCAGCTTTTGTCAATGGCAGTCACTTAGATTCACAACCTTTTTTATGTGTAGGTGCTGTTTGCAACTGCATTCTACCGGAGTCCCTGAAGATCAATGCAGCCCGTCATGAACCAGGTTGTCAAGCTGAAGATAGTGAGAGAAAAAGGCTAACAGGTTCCTTCAGTTGCTTCTCTTCAATCTCTCTATGCCAAAGACATTTCTCAACATCTTCGCTCTCCCTACGTTCCCCATGAAAGGCACTTTTTGGGATACCAAGCACTCAAATTCTACCCGATTGAAGACGAGCTGACAATTGGGGTACCTTGTATATCATATTTAGCAAATGAAGCACAAGGATCATTTTTGTATCATCAATCTCTTCTACAGCAGTCATCAAAGAAGGCTAAAAGGGTATTTGCAAGGTGTTTCGCATACTTGAGCGTGGGATCCAGCTGTGCTTGAACACATCTGTACAGAGAATGTGTAGAGGTTATTCTTACATTATTTGACTATTTGAGTTTGAAAACAGTGAGCTGGGGCAAACTCCACTCTAAACTTCTAGGCAAAACAAACTCTGCCTGAGGTGATATTTCGCCTGTGGTGGTTTGCAAACTGGGCCATTTTTATATTTACCTACCTAGAAAGCAGATGTTTATCCGAGTGGTGGTACTGTTCGTCCGTTTGTGTGTACTCAAGGCTGTGCTAGTATTGGATTTACACCAAATGATGACAACACGATATATGGTTCTTTGCCTTTGTACATGACTGACTCATTTTTATAGTGCCCATCATTTTGGTTTTCTAACGCAAGCAGTCTTTCATGCATATTTTTCTACATAGTGTTTGTAGGGCGTAAGCACCAAACCACAGAGGATTGCAGTTCCTGCATAGTGCTTGTAGGGCATACGCATCAAACCAGAAAGGATTGCAGTTCCTCAACTGGGTCATCCAACCCTCTTATTCTTGTCCACGTTCACTTGCATGCTCTCAGCTCAAGTGGTAGAATCCTTTCCGATTTCTTTGCTGTCACGATTTTTTGTTCTGATATTTGCTATTTGGTGGAAATAAATAAAAGCATATTGGAAATGCAGTTGTCACTTCTTGCGACCTCCACTTTATACCACTTAAAAAGGACTGATGCATTAGAGGGAGTTGAGTTATATATGATTCTAGAACTAAGAATGCTAAACACATATAAACATAAATAAGAGTGAAATGCACTATGGGCCCTTAAACTTTTTTCCTACAACTCATCTGGGTCCATACACTTTTGTTTTTTGCTCATCCGAGTCCATAAACTTTTTTTCCTACCACTCACTCTCCAGGCGGTTTTGCTACTGTAACAATGATTTTACCTTTTTTTTTTTTTTTATTTATTCATTTGAATCTTTGAAAAATTATAGTAAATCACATAAAAATCATAAAAGAGAAAATTCAATTTTGCTAGATTCCACATAAGTAGATCTACACAGTGAACATATAATATAGTATAATTTAGTACACAGTTTTTAAAACTGGTCATCCTACCCCTAAAATTTCTAAAACCGTTAAAAAGTTTCCAAAACCATTGAAAATTTAGAGCGTGGCAATAGACTCCTTGCTATCCGCCACCTCAACGGTTGCTTTTTCCTTGGTGAGGTCGCTTTCTCCCATGGGTTGTAGTGTTCTTTGGGTTCAAACTCTTTACGTTTTAATGAAAAATGCGCTTCGGCATGATCGTAAACAAAAGGACGAGTTAGGTCATCCTCAAGTCCGGTGGTTTTTATTCCACGAAATAACATAAACTTTTATTAGGCTCGAGTTCGATGCTCTAAGAGCAACTCAAAGAAGGGCTCCTACTTGAGCCCCCAAAGCTAAATATGGGGGCTCAAACCAAAAATCATGGTCCAATAGAGCCCCTACTAGGGCCCCAAAATTTGGGGCACCCAAATTCTCCCCTCAGACCCTCATTCTTGTTAGCCCAACAGCCCATCCCCGATCACTGCGCGACACCCTCCCACATCCACCGCACACGCCCGCTCACTTGGACAGAACGCCTCCATTTGCTCCTCGGTGATGGCGGCCACCCCACTCGCCCGACGACCGCTTCCTCCGGCGATGGTGGGCCGCCACCGCCTCTCCGGGCGAGGGCACCACCTGCTCACCTCCATCGCGAACTTCGGCTCGCATGGCACTCCACACGGCCGGCTTCTTAAAATTTGGCGGGACGGAAGGCCCCCCGCTGCGGGCCGCCATCGGACGAGCGCTCCACACGGCCGCGACTTCTTCCTCGGCCGGGCGGACGCCGAGGCCCCCGCTATGGCCGCCCGTCGAGGCCCCTCCTTCCCATCACCGAGGCCCCTACTGCGGCCCGCTTGGACGTGCGCTCCACACGGCCGCGACTTCTTCCAGATCTCTTGCGCGCGACGTTGGATCTCTCGCCACTCGCCTATGGGGAAGAAATGAGGTAGCCAATGACGAGTGGGTCCCTCATGTCATTGTCTGTCGAGTTGGTTTTGGGGGTTTTATTTGGGTGGTGCTACCGAGTGGAGGTAAAATTTTAAGCCCCAAAAGTAGGGAAAAACCCTAAAATAAAAAATAGAGGCTCTGATTTGGGTGCCATTGATGGAGTTGGTCTACGGAAGTGAATTTTCTTGCTCTAGAGATGTCCTCATTCCCGATGGTTAAGGTGAAAATTGGACTACACAGCCAAGCCAACGTGACATAGCATTCGCGTGTATCTCCAGCATGGGTGTTTTAATTTTTTTTGTGTGAAAAAAACAGTGTTTTTATTGACTAAATATTTCATGAGTATTTTTTTGAAAGAATTATAAGACCGTTTTTTGGTTATCAAATGAACCGTTGGAGCTGCCCTAGTTGAAGGGCCGTCGATTCACACTGCCGCCGCCATCTGACCATATATGTTCTTCCCGGTCTTCCCGGCTCGTCTCCCCGAAAACTCAAAACTCCAAGAAGCGGGCTGGCGGCTGCAGTTTCCCGCCAGCTCGCACATGGGCGCGAAATTTGCCCAGCTACTTGGCGCGCTTCCCTCCCGGCACCCCCGCATCCCAGCAATTATACTATCCACAGTGAGCCGAGGCTCGTAGTCCCTCTTCCCTCCTCTTCCATCTCTCTCCTCCTCACGGCCGCCACAGTTCCTTCCCCATTCCGGCGTTGCCAAGAAGCCGGCTACCAGGCCCCGTCTCCCCTTCCGCAGGCCAGCCGCGTTTCTCCGTCATCCAAGGTCAGCACCTCCAGCTTTTTTTTTGGTTTTCAAGTTGTGTGAATCATTTGCAAAAGTCTCAGTGCGGAAATACACAAATTAAAGAAGATACGTCCCCGACCCCGAGCGCTCCCCGACGGGCGACTCGGGGGCACCCCACCGGCGCCGCTAGGGCCCTCCACCCCTGCCGCCGTCGCCGCCCCGCCGGCGTGCGGCGGCGGCGGCCCGCACTGGCCCTGATGCGGCTAGGGTACGGGCGATGGCCGGATCCAGCCTGCCCCCTTTGCCAGGCCGTGATGGGGGTGGCCAGCCTCTCTCCCTCACCTCTCCCCGTGCATGCCGAGCTGCTGGGCCGATCTCGCCGGGCCATTTTCTTTGTTTGTCGCATTTTCTTACCGAAAGCTGCAGATCTGTAAGTCGATCTGGTCGAATGAGCCGTGACTAGGACTGTTTCCGTCGCCAGTGATTGATTTGGGCGGTGTGGTTTGTGGCACTGGCCAGTGGCCACTAGGGATTAGGCGAAGAAATGCCCCTCTCGGGCAAAAGTGTTCGTTTCAGGGATTCAGTATTTTTTTTTGACGGCATTCAGGGATTCAGTATTGCCACCCAGTTTCTCAAGGTGAATGCCACTGGGGGTCCTTGACGAGTACATGGATGCGACTTCTGTCCTCTTCCTATATAATCCCTGCAGAGTTTGATTCATACGTTACGACCAAATTTGAACAAAAAAATGCATTCTTTAAAATGGAACATGCGTGCAAGATTGTACATTTCTCTCTTCATTTTTTTGATCCCTGTACTGGGTAGGGGAAGTCTGGTCCTTGATGTATAGCAGTGTCTCTTGCCTTATTTCTAGTGTGGTTTATGGTCCTGTACACCACATACATTGCTTATTAGTAGAAGATCACGAATGCACATTTATGTATTGTTTCTATGCTGTTTCGATAGGGTCACGTCTTTGTTTCCTGAATCTTGAAGAATTCAAGGGCAAACTTTACATTAAGTTGATGCCCTTCTTTTCTTTTTACTGGAAAGTTTAATGCTCTCATTGCATATGCGATTACATTTTGAAAGATGATATTCATCTCTGTTTTAAAGAGTCGTGCTAGGTGGCACCTAGGCGCTAGGCACCAGGCAGAGCATCATTGCCTCGCCTAGACTTAGTTGTTAGGTCTAGGCATTTTTTCACCCTTATAGTGGTTACGACATATGTGAAGGAAAATGGGACAAATGGAGATGGATGAAGATGAATAACGGTCATGGAACTCAAGGACATGTGATGATGCCAAAGTCTTTCTTTTAATATATATGCCATGTCTTCTGTGTTTAACAAGACTTGCTCTATTTGCTTCGAAAAAATATAGCTACCTAGGTGCTAGGCAGAGCTTGACGTTTTGCTCCCTATCGCTTTTTTGAAACATCCATATTCATGCGTCTATGGAGCATGCACCTGATCATAACACTTAATTTTCTGCATTTCTACAGGAAATATTTTTCAATCTGTACCATTGCTTTCCAAAGCCACAATGCCTGCTTCTGCTTGCACAAATCTTAATTCTGGTTGTCTTAGAAGATCTAAAAGGTTCAAGAATATTCATGCAATTTATGATGAAGATTCTGACAGGGATCCTTCTACTTTTAAGAGGATCAAAATTGAAGTCATTGATTCTGAACTAAGTGATGGTTCTGTCAGTGACAAGGATAGTGAACAAGATTGTCCTGATGTATCTCTCAAGGATCTCAGAACTCAGTGTAAAGCTAAGAATCGGAAAACTTCAAAAATCACATTGGAAGGATGTGGCATTAAGAATCAGGTTAAAGCAGAAGATGACACTGATCTTGATAAGCCTCTTATTTCATTGAAACAGAAGAAGCCAAAAACATCTCCTGCTAAAGCAAATATAAAGATGGATGCACTAAGATCTTCTCCATGTGCTGTGGAAGAGGAAGATACAACATCACAGAGAGATGATATTCTTAGTTCTGCACAGAGCTCCCTGCTCAATGCAACAATGCAAGACCCAGTATCAGAGAAGCTTGGAAGGAGAATTGCAGAACTGGAGCAGTCTAAAGTTGTTATTGGTGAGTCACTAGCCTGCTCATACCAAGTCCAGTTCTTATATCACCGTTTATTATTGTCCAAATGTGTTAGATGAGTGTGTAGAGTTTTTTTTTTTCTAGAAATAAACATACCCTTTTTCAATTATGTGGCTAACTGTTCTTTTTCTGTACCGCAGTTTCAGATTGTACTGAAGAAATAGTTGGGGAGCAAATGTGCTGTGCTGAAGTGAACAATGCAGCTGGAGCTCTAGCGAGCTGTGCAGAACCTGATGTACTTTGTGAAATGAAAATTGAAGATACAAATTACTCTGAATTTGGAACTTCTATCTGTTCCATAAAGAATCCTGAGCATTCGTCCTTTGAGCTGCAACAAAAGCTGATGGAGGATGATGACCATGCGCTTCAATCTTGTTTCATGACCCAACCAGCTGAATTAACTGATGTTTCTGATCATTCCTGCAAACAAACCAGCAGTTTCAAAGAAAACAATTTTGATGACATTACCGCTGCAAAGGCATCTGAGGTTGTTTCTTCATTGGGTCTCATTGATGAAGTGAGCAATCATCAGAAAACATCTGAAAATATAACTAATTCAGATATGGATAAGTCTTCTACTGCAAATGGATTTATATGTTCTTTCAGTCAGTCCTGCCAAGATTGTATAGATAATGATGAACAATGGAATTTATTTGTTCATGGGAATGAACCTGTAAAGATTTTGGAAGAGTTGTCTCCTATTGATGAGTCTAGCACAGATACTCAATCTGATTTATGTAGAACCACAAAAATGAATTGCACTTCACTTGAGGGGGTTGTGCGGATGCAGGCTGAGGGCCAATTGGACTCAATAGTCTGCTGTGGTGTAAAATCAAAGGATATGTTACTAGATATGGAAATTGGCGATACAGCCTCTGGTACATTCTCCTTTGACAAGCCTATTGACTTGGCTCATCCAGCCAATTTTGTTGCACAGGATGGAAGGCTAGAAAGTATAGTATATGATGCTTTGAATAATCATGCACAAAGGATGGCCTCTAAAAATAAATCTTCTGTTGGACTCCCAGATACTGCTTTGGTGCAGAGCTCACTTATTGACTTCACTGACAACTGTCCTGAAGACAACAGGGCTTCAGATGATAAAATTTCATCTCCCAATAATGTGGACTGGCCATTAAATGATAAGTTAAATTCTACAATAGACTATGAAATTTGTAGATCTATCAATAATGAAGGATCAGATACTGCTTTGGTGCAGAGCTCACTTATTGACTTCACTGACAACTGTCCTGAAGACAAAAGGACTTCAGATGATAAAATTTCATCTCCCAATAATGTGGACTGGCCATTAAAGGATAAGTTAAATTCTACAATAGACTATGAAATTTGTAGATCTATCAATAATGATGAAGGATCAGAAGAAGAATTAGTGCCTCAACGTCAGTTATACCAATCATGTAGTGATAATTTCAACCTTAGCAGTGTCATGCCAGAGATCCCTAGTGCTGAAGAATCAAATAAATTATCTGCTGGAGATCAAAATTCTTCTGCTACCTCTCTGGAAACTGATGGGCAAATTAAAAAGCCAGAATTTTTGGTGGATGAAGAATCAATTGAAGAACATGCACCAAAAGTATTACTGTCCAAGAGAAAGGTCTGAACCATCCCTTTAACAATGTTCCATTGCATATGCATTAGCAAGATAGGCATACTAACATCTTTTGTTTTCCTCTCTTTTTTTTTCAGATTATGTCTCCCTTGTCTCAGGAGAAGCTTTGCAGTGCTCTGACTGGTATTGATTTGTGTGATGGAATCCAAAGATTGAGTAAGTAATATATCCTGTCTGTTTGTAATATTTTTACAAGATCAATTGTAATCATACTCTTTCTTGTTGCAGAGAGCAAAAACATTATTGAAGATCGTGGCAAAAGTACAATATCATTGCCTCAGCCAGCACACACTCAAGACAGATCAATGTTCTGCACGGACAGGAGACTTAAGGGCAGGACTTCTGTCTCCCCTACAAGCAATGGAGGTCTGAAGCCAACAGTATCCCCACCCCATCAACAGACAACTTGTTCTTGCATGGGAAGTTCACCAGTGGTCTTAGATACTGAGAAAGCTGTTGAGTTTTCACAAAGGCAGATGCATGATATAGAAAATATAGCTGCAAAGCTTATCAGGAGCTTGAAGCACATGAAAAGTATAGTGGATGAAAGTTTGTCAACAGAAGCCTATTCTTTACTTCCTAATTTTGACATTGCCGAGGTGAGACATTAAATGGAATATGCTCTTCTCATTCTAAATTCTAGTAAAGTTGCTGCTCTCACAATAAATAGATAAGCACTTCTGTTTGTTGAAGTCATACCATGTTTTGAAACTGCTACTCAAAAGAATGTGATTCCAGTAACATGATAAGAGTACAAGGTTATTTTTTATGAAGATTGTTATTTATATGATACTCATTTAACCTTTTAAAGCCATGTACTAGTTTGGTTGTCTTCATTTCTGTATCGCCTTTTTAGTTTGCAATGTTTAACAATGCCAGGCAATTCTTCTTTTGTTAGTGCTTAACTGATTACTAGATGCTAAGATCAATACTCCCTGTCCCTGAGAATATTCTAGCAAGTTTAGGACATATTAGCAAACAAGAGAAAAGACCTTACTACCCCTTATTAAGCTTCTAACTTTAATTGCACTCATCACTTAGCTGTTTCTGATAATATATTAAATGTTGTTGCACCACTACACCAACCATTGGAGCATTATGTCTAAGGGGAATAAATGGGTACTTTGATTAATCTGTACTGTTTCTCATGCAAGTCAATTGTTGGCAGAAAAAGTTTTTTGCTGGTCTTGTTTACATACCTGCACTATTTTGTCCAGTTTATGTTTATTGATTGTTGAAAGTGTTCCCTCTAGGAGACTAGGAATACTATATCACCATTTAGGACAACTGCAATGAATTACCTCTAATACTGTTGGAACTGTTTGAAGTTAAATACCACCTGACTGTAGATGTGGGCCTAAGATTCTTTCAAGAAAAAGATGTGGGCCTAAGCGTGGATTCCAAATGCTCTGATTCAAATCTTCATTTCATCAAAAACCAATTGCATAGCACATGATTTGAACATTTATATGTTTTTTCTTTCAATTTTAAATTTCTTTCAGAAAACATCCAGTTTATGTTTACTTATGCAAAGCAAAGCAACTTGAATGGTGTCTATATTTGATTGATGTGGTGCCATGTTTCTATCGACAGATCAGAGCAGCCTCTGAGGATGCACTAGAAGTGGAGAGGACTACGAGAAAATGGCTATCGATAATGAACAAAGACTGCAGTCGTTTTTTGTAAAATATTGGTTTGTATCTATCCACTTTGAAAATCATACTAGTAGTTTTTTTCTAGTAAAAAAATGACTCTGAACTGATATTTTAGTCATTTCTGTATTAAAATTTAATTACAGAGCCTAGCAAAAGAAGAATGCTATTTCTCATCCTGAAGCACCAAGGAAACAAAGAAAAATAATGTTTGCTGATGAAGCTGGAGGAATGCTATGCCATGTTAAGGTTTTTAAGGATGGAGAAACCTCTCTTCTTTCCGAATGCCAGAGTGATTTATAGACATACTTAGCTGGTTGTCATGAAATTTGATCAGAAAAGCAACCTTGTTGACAATAGAATAGAATCAAACAAGCTGCTCAGTTGAATCAAAATAATGAGAATGCTTCCATTCACTGTAGAAAACAGGTAGAGAAGTTAGTGCTATGTTTTTTTAGATAAGGGAACAAAGCTAGTGCTTTGTTGAACGCACAGTTTGTATTTTACTGTAAACTGATTGATGAAATTGTTGTGGCAACTCAGGTATTATCCTTGTATGTTGAGATCAAGAGTACATGTAAAGCGGCAAATTTTACAATGTTTGATGAGGCCACAAGTAATCTGTAACTGTAATTCAGAATTAGCCTATGTAATAAAATTTTTGGTATCCTATTGCTCCAAAGTGCTTTATTCCAGGGAACTATTTAAGCTTATGTAATAGGTAGCACTTAAATTCGTGGGCAGCCGCTGTTAATTCTATATGGGTTCCTATATTTTTTTTTTTTTCAAAGCATTATAGATTGCAGATCAAAGGAAGCATAGTTGCCCAACCAAATCTTGTTACTTGGAGCTCCTAGGGTCCTCTACAATTCAGAGTTTATATTGAAGCCACTTGGCTTAAAAAAAAGCCAAGCTATAGTCACATTTCCATAAATATTTTTTTCGTTGTGGGGATAGACGGGTAGTGATCAGATGGTATAATTGCCGGAGGTCTCGTTGTGGGGATCCGTAGTATAGAATCATCTGAGTGAGATCATCTGAGTGAGATGGCAAACTGGCAACGCTTGAGTAGCTTACCACTCACGCCTGCCCTTCACTATCCCCTCTCCCACCCTCCGCCGTCATTAGCCTTTGAGCCCCCTTCCCTCTTCATGTTCTTTTCAACAATTTTTTATGTTTCCAAGTTTTTGAAGTCGGCATCAGTCCTTGGTGCTGCAATGTGATGATGCGGTGCTCAACCACTCTCTTCTTTCGACACTGATACTTTTCTACATTGTGGTTAGTGTTAGTTTGCTTTCTTCCACAAAGGAAACAAACAAGTGGAATAACACTTTTTTCTAGGTGTAAGCCGGATGATTATGACAATCGTTACCCTAATACCAATACCATGAGATAGTTTCTATATGGTTGTCAGGTCTGCAGAAAACTACATCCTTTGGATCGCTAGTTTCTTTAGGTGGGCTTGCATTAAATTTGTCAAGGACCGGAAATATATGAGTCCAAAGTGCTCAGCAAGCCGCTCACCTTTACACTATCTTTCACCTGTCCTCTCCTTTGTGGCTTTTGCAATTGCTCAATTTCAAGAAATTCAGCCCCATTGTTCCGGATCTTCATGAGGCATCAGATTCAGATGTTTGGACCTACATTTGGGGTTCTCCCCTCTTTTCTTCTAGCAAATCTTACAAACCACTCGTCCGAATAAGAGGAAAGCCTTTTTTTTTTTTTTTTGGCTGCTCCTTAAGGATAGACTAAACACAAGGGGTTGATGACTATATAATTGCGTGGTCCAAGTGTATGCTGATCTGCATGGCTTGGGCGGCCATCTGGACAGTACGTCCGCAGTTCTGGTCAATAATAAGATTATGTAGGAGAGATGGCCGAATAGTTCAAGGTGTAGCATTGGAACTGCTATGTAGGCTTTTGTTTACCGAGGGTTCGAATCCCTCTCTTTCCGTTTCTGTTAATTCACCAACATTACCGACCACAATGTATCAAATCAAATAGATTTCTGCAATAATACCTACAGCTTCCCCAATTCGACCCAGATCCCCATGAGTGGGACTCCGCCCATAACATAATTGACAGATCCAAGATGTGCTCCGGCAAGTAAAGGGGTTCTAATATATATTGGTTGTGCTCGAAACGTTATTTAAGCAAAAACCAGTGTCATTAGAAAGTTGCAAACAAGTTTTCAGATAGGAATGTGCAAAAGTATTCTCCGTGCAAATGAACAGAACCGTCCCCAACTTTGTTTATGGCTAGACGTTTTTGTGTAATTTTTATAACTGTTTTTTTTTTTTTTATGTTTCATGAACATTGTACTTGCAAGTACTCGTCTGTTTGCTTTAAATAGAGTAAAATGTAAGAATAGCTAGGCCATCAACTTGTGTGGTTGTGTCATTTTGGGCCATCAATTTGTGTGGTTGTGTCATTTTGGGCCATCAACTTTAAAAGTGCATTTTAGGTCTATCATCTTCACTTGTGCTACATTAATAGGCCATACCCCTTGGCTCATGTTTTTTTCGCTTATATGGATAGGCCACCGTGACGCCCAAACTGGCGGTCTTGCTCAGGTAACGCTGGGCGGTCCTTGAGAATGATACAGGTGCACAATGGCGGTTGCACATGCGCGGGGTTGATTCGACAGAGCATGCGATCGCCGCGTGTGTGCAGGTCGCGGACACGACGTGAGCACGCAGCGGCCATCAAAGCACAGGTCGCGGGCACGGATGTGAGTTCTCGGTCACGGAGTGCAACTTCGCGCACGGCACGGGACGCGAAGTTCTCGGTCACGGAGCGCAACTTCGCCGGGCACGTATACAGGCACGGGCCGCCAAAGCACACGCATGGCTCTTTGGAGCCGGGGGGGGAGGGTGTGCCGCCAAAGAGGAGGTGGGGTTGGAGACTCGAAGGAGGTCCATCTCAGGCGGCGCTCAAGAACCGCCATTGACGCCGCGTGTAGTAGCAGCACCCCGCATTTGGGAAGCTCACACACGCCTATATGTTGCCATATCTAGCCGCTCGTGGGGCGATTCTGAAGCGCACTACTAGGCCGCCATGGGTAGCCGTGAAGTCGAGCCACTACGCAGCCTGTGTAGCCGTGCCCGCTGCGGCTAGACGGCCACGGGAACATGCAACTTGTTAGCCACAAGCGCCGGCTACGGTCATGGCCGCCATGCACACCCGCGCGAAACGCGCACCGCCTAGGGTCCGGCCTACTGCCACCGGACCTGCTCCGTATAGATCCACCTAGGGAGAAGGATGGATCCGCCATGGAAGCGAGTGGTGTGGGGGAAGGCTCATCAACAGCCATGGATGATGGAGGAAATAAGAGCCCTGATGCTGCCTTCATTGCCACGCCACAATGACCTGTCCACGTAAGCGAGAAACATGAGAAGAAGGGGTATGGCCTTAATGCAACACAAGTGAAGATGTTAGACCTAAAAATATGCATTTTTGAAGTTGATGCTCCAAACAGCACATTTGCAAAAGTTAATGGCCTATTCATGCATTTTACTCTCTTAAATAAGTATAGAGAAAAACTCTCCTATTTTTTTATTACTAAAAACAAAGATAACATGCCTATTGTCGACTGCCCGTGCCTAAATTAGGATTCGAAGAGAGAGATGTCATTAACATGTGTCGGGATAGCTTTGGCTGCTGCTGCACGAAGGCGAGATGACATAGTCGAGAGAGGGCCAATATGCAGGAGAACGTGGCGCCACATCCTCTATTCCTCCTCTATGCGGCAACATAAGCTAGAGGTAGTCTGCATCCTTGGCCACGTCCTGGATACACATTGTGATCCGTGCTCGCACACTTCTCAATGTGTATTGCTCTGAGAAGTGTGCTAGCAGGAATCATAATGTGTATCTAGTGGTCCAGAGCTTGGGAGCATATGCCGCCTTCCATGTCCCCATGCTAGAGTTAGGTTCTCGGTGATATGCTGCCGTTGCGTCTATACCGGCGAACAATGGGGCAGGCCACAGCCGGGTTTAGGTTCTCACGACCCTATAGCGTGCATTTTCCTAAATAAAATTGATAAAGTCGTTCAACAACGTTGACGTTAGACAAAACTAAAACTGACTACATGTTGAAGCCTGGAAGTACCAAACAAGGAAACACAGATCAAAGCCGTATCGAATGCACCTCCGGCTGCAGGTTTCCGGAAGTAACAGTGACATATATCAACTTATCAAGGGTTTTGAACGAACATATATAAAACATCCAAGCTTAATTAAACCCATGTCGTCACTGTACTAGTACCAGAAATAACTCAAACTCATCATCGGCTTGTTCCTTGTTTTTTTTTAAAAAAACTCATCAACTAATTGTTTGATGAAGCAGCCTCGCGCGCGTCAGCCTCAGTGCGAAAAAGTCTATCATGCCAGAGGAGAAAAAGTCTATTATGGATACACTTCAGGTACTGTGAATGGATCAGATCGAGTCCACCACTCAAAACGCATGCAGAATGCGCACATATGCTTACTACTGGGACTGCCGTGGCCAGAAGAACTCATAATCTGGATGATTGTTCATGGCTTCTCCAGATGCCTTGGGCACCACTGCCTTCGACATGATTAATGCGCAGTGCCTCAGTGCCCTCATCTTCTTATTGAGGCGGAGTTCAGCAGGGTGGGTTTTCCGGGAACCATTTGGTATTGGCTTGGACTTTGATTGTCCTCCCAGTTGATACCACTTCTCTTCCTATAATTTTTTATAATGTAACCTGACTATTAGTCTAGAATCAAAACAACTTCTACAAAAATTAATATTTCTAAGGAACACGTACATAGTTCTTTTTTCTTATCTTATAGAGAAATAAACACACACATATTTCTATCTACTACTCACCCGGTTTCAACTTGTAAGGACATTATTCTGGCTTTTTTATGTATATATTTTTTGCTATGCATCTAGTATGCATTATGCCCAAATACATAGTAAAAGTTATATATCTAGAAAAGCCACCATATGGAATGGACGAAGTAGTACTAAAAAGTGCCTGTTGAGCTATTACCTGGTCTCTGTAGCCAAGCAGTCCGACAATTGGACAAATTATACGGCGGTGAAGCCCATTAGCCATATATATAGGGCAAGTTTGTGGAACCAATTTGCGTAGGGAGTGGTATGTAAGGAATGCAGCTTGGCGGCTCCTTGAAGCTGAAGGTATCTGACAAATAGGGTACCAGGAAACACAGTACCTAAAAACGGAACAACTAGTTAGCACTTAAACAGAAAACTCTAGGCAGATCAGATATATGTAGCGAATATCGGAGTCGACATACCAGGAAGCAGGATGAAGATCGGATAGCTTAACACTTTTAAGTTGCTTAGGGTCACCAAATATTGGATTACCAGACAGGTTCACACCCTTCAGAAGCTGTTTGATCCTATATTGCATGCATGACAGAAAGTTCAAGTAGGATGGAAAAGAGTCAGAAACAGTACCCTGCAGGGGGCCAGCCTCTGTTTATAGAACAAATTATACAAAAAAAGTACTAGAAAAATCAAAGTAAATAATAATAAGGGGGCATAACATACTTGGTAAAAAATGGAGGCCGCAAAAAAAGGCATTTCTTCTTCGAAATACTCAAACAAGAGTCCACCATGATTTGGAGAAAGCAAGCAAGGTTCCTCTAGTGTGCTAAGCTTATTGCCTGACTGTCCAAACAACTGAACCGCAGATAGTGAAGGTACAAAATATGTAGATAAGTTTTCCCAACTATGGTTGATGCTTCCCTGCATCTCTACTTCGATCCCACAGCACTCGGGTTCTTCGTACCATCTCCACACGTTCCACAAACACTGGTCTTGCAAGCTGATGTTATTTGTTGTGCAAGATATATGTGCAATGACAGGGGAGGCCGAATGTAAAAAGGTTTCGATGTCAGCATGGACGCCATAGTACGCACCAGATGCAGCTTGAATTTTATATGCATCGTTAGCAGCCTTAACAATCTTATCCAACTCAGATAATGAATGAGTACTAAATGCTTGCTCATTCTCTTGTTTCTTCTCTTCTTCCATTTTAACATATGAAAATTTAGACAGAATACCCAGTGACTCTGTGGAAGTTGTGTCTTCGGTGTCACTGTCACCACCAACTGGAGCCATAGCTTTCTTCTGTTCTTCCCTATCAACACATGAAGAATTAGCCAGATGATCGGCCAGTGATGAAGTTTTATCAGAAGACGATGGTGCTGTATAATCTGTGTCTTTGGTGTCACCACCAACTGGAGCCATATCTTTTTTCTGTTCTTCCCAATCAACACACGAAGAATTAGCCAGATGACCCATCTGTGAAGAAGTTTTATCAGATGTTGCTGTAGTATCTGTGCCTTCGGTGTCACTACCAACTTCAACTGGAACCATACTTTTTCCCTCCTGTTCTTCCCTATCAACACATGAAGAATTTGCCAGATTACCTAGTGACAAAGTTTTATCAGAAGCTGGTGCTGTAGAATCCGTGTGTTCGGTGTCACCGCCAACAGGAGCTTTCAGCTCCCCTTCCATGGGAAGACATACTGGAGAACTAGTTTCGTCGATATCCTCTAGGGTGACATGACGACGAGAAGTTGAACTCAGTGCCATCTGACTGCTCCCAGACTTTCCTGTTTGCACTGTTCTAAGAAGCATTCTGCTGGTACCAGGAACATTCTCTCCATCAGTGTAACCAGTCTTTGACACGTTACTCAAACTGGGCCCCTTCTGTTTTTACCCTTTGTTTTGTGGTTTGGTTTTCTGCCATTGATCAGGCAATCATCTTTTATGTAATGTCCTATTGTCATAACCTCATGTCGTGGAGCACTTGGGACAAGTGCACGCGGTATAATAGGTCCTGAGGCAGCCATGGCAGGACTTTCCAAACGTTGCATCCTTTTCATTTTCTGTGCTGATTTCCTGGAGATTACTTTCTGAAAATCATCATCATTAGTAGCATAATCTCTGCAAGGCGAGCCTTCTTGGCTACCACTAGGACCGATTGCTAAACTGAAGCTTTGACGATGATCATTTGGTTTGCTTCCTTCACCACTCGTCTTATTAATAAAACCTCGTGAAGTTATGCATTCTGATGCAAACAATGACCACTCACTTCTCAAGCTGCCAGCATAATCACCCATGGTGCTATTCCATGCGTTACCACCGGTGTAATAATAGTCATTGACAGATGAAGAACTAGCATCAGTGGAAGTGCTGTCAAAACACTTGGAATCGTCATAACACTTGAAGTCGTCATTGCTGCTAGAAGATAGTTCCTTCCCATGAGCAGAATTAGATGTATTGTTGAAAGCAGGAGTAGTAAGTAGTTCTGTCACTAGAGAGCTGGAGGATGCTGTGTTGTACTCCAACAGTGGTATGCCAACGGCATCATGGCTGGACGAAGACACCGGGGCTTCACCACCAGCCGCATCAGCCCATGTGGAAGAAGGTTTGGAGGATGATGGATCACTCTTTATTTCTGAAGCATGTGACTGCTTTCTACCCTTGTTTTTGCCTTTTTTCTTGCTGTTCTTCTTATTTCTTGTACCTTTTTGTTTATCTGAATTTATCTTGATAAAAGTACCTTCCAAGAAATCTGTATCATCAGGTGGTGGCTTTGCTGAATCTTTGAGAAGTCGTTCTTCACCCTGCAGAATGCCAGCTTTAAGTAACATCGGCGCTGACGGATCAGCTGGAAGCTCAAGTACATCATTCCATGGGACTGGGCTTTGTCCATCCTCACCGCCTGCCAAAATGTTCCAATAAGGTATACCTGCTTGGTAACAAACATGTCCCAAAAAAGCAGACCTGGAGAGAGGTAGTAAAGAAAAGTTTGTCAAGTAATGAAAAAGAGAGAAGAGCCAAATAATAGCAAGCATGACACAATAAAAACAACTAAAGCACGCCTTTTAAATACACAATAGTGCATTATTGTACTGTTCAAACAAACCAGTGTCTTGGCAGACATATGTGGGGCCTTGCACTGGAGAGACCCATTGCCTAGCCCTTGTGTGTAAACTCTGTTCTGTGATGTGGCCATTTTATGTTCATATGTAAAATTCAAAGAAAAAATTAAACAAGTTTAGGTGCTCCTGCTTGCAGATAGAATGTGTTTGCGGACCGAAAGGGCTAGCAGACATGGGGCTTTTTTATCATATTATATTAAGAAAAATAATTTGGAAGATATCTCTATGGTATGATCGGATGACCACTCAAAAAAATTATTTCCTTTGTAAATTATTACTTATATATTGGGCTAAGGTTTGTATAAAATATATGTTGCTTTTCTATCCCAAACAATACCAATTTGTATAGATGTAGCCTGTTGCCTATCTGTCCTAAAATCACTTATGTTAGCTTGTTTCGTAGCGCGGCCAATATCGATGTTTTTGTTGAAGTGTTATTTTTTCTGATGCATGTACCCTGTGCGATGCCAAGTAGAAGTTAGTTTAAATATAGTCAGGCATGGTGTACTGCATGTATGTATTTTTGATAAATATGCATCTTAGTGGCCAGTGCTCTAAACTCGACTATAAAAGCATTCTAGAGAATAACATAAAACAGTAGATCATTTTGTTTTGAGACTAAAACCCAGAAAAGGGACATGCTTTTGACAGAAGGAATCAATTACTCACTATTCAACATAATGACACAATCTATTTACTCCATCTATGGTTGAATGAAATCACATTACACATCAATGAATTAATTAATAACATTAATTAAACTGATTTGCTGTGTTGACAAACAATAGATTTTCTGTTATACTATAAGAGATCTAATTGTGTTTCCTTTTGTTTCTTGAACGTGGTTAACTCTAAACAACTTAGTGTAAACAAGGGTCAATTATGTACTAGGGTAATAATATACCATGTGAGCAGCACAATGCTGGTAGTTTTTTTTTTCTACAGTTGGTGGGGCTGCAACTGTAATAACTGTAATAATATAACATACGAGCACAATGCTAGTAGTTTTTTTTTTCAAGAACGTGTGCTGCATGTATTTTATTAAGGAGAAGGTTAAGAATACAAGGACTGGCATGCCTTGGTGAGGTGCCGGGCGCTCACACAGACACAAACGGGAAGAGGAACACAAGAGAGGAAAGAAACATGACATGTAGAGGGCCTCCACACCTAACTGACTGGACCTACAAGGTAAATAAAAAACATTGCCAAGGCTGCCAGCAAGGGAGATGAAGCCACGGTGGCAAAGCATCCACCGGGGAAGAGGCGACTACAGCGGCAAACCATCCGCCAGAGGTAGCAAACGACAAAGCATCCGTCAAGAAGAGTGCAAGTCGCATCCATTGTGAGGAATCAGGCGTCTTCGGCGACATCAACATCCAAGCTGGGCAGACCAAGGAGAAGAGGAAGGCGAAGCAACCGCAGGCACAACACAGGCATGAGCTAACTCTAGCGAAAGAAACAAGACATTGACTGAAGCGCTCCAAAGAAGCCTCCAAGAAGGGAATGACTTCTGCACATGCCAACGGCGTTTAACCAAGCACAAGGGAGGTAGACTTTTGTCCCATAACCCCCCCCTAGTGATTTTCATGATGAATAGATCCTTCAACGGCGCCTTCAAGAAGGTTGGCACAAGTTGCACCACCACCGGCGGCTTAAGCGAGATCTTTGGGTAGAGTTTTCACCCAAGAGTTGTTCAAAATCAGTCACTAGAGCATGCCACGCAAGGCCATGGTGTGTGACTCAACATTTGGAGGCACCCCTAGCGTCGGAGGCGACCAGGCCGCCGGGGAAAAGTCGGATGGAAGCACCGCCCTAGTCACCACCTTTGTTGTTAGCCAACCTGAACTAGGCCGGCGGTAGCCGCGCGCATGGGGATAGCCGGCCATGGCCCGGCCAGATTTGGCCTCCTTCCTCTGAGGCGGTTGCCACCCACCGTTGTCGACCGGGTAAGGCACCACCTTTGGATATCGTGGGTAGCACCCAACAAGCTACCGCCGACCCTAGGCTAGCCGCTATAGATCCCTGGGGTGTATGCACCCCGGCGGCAGCAAGAAGGTGGACATCCGACCACGAACCCACCAGCCAGCGGGTTGTCCCTGGCCCGCGACTAGATTCGCGCGGGGAGCGATTGCCGCCATTATGGGCAAGGGAAGCCAGCGGTCCCACGGGGCGATGGTGGCCAGCCGCCCCGTGCGGGCGTGTGCGATTCCTTTGACCCTCCATAGAGGCTACGGTGCCACGAACCATGACTGAGCCAATCCCGCGAGGGGATGGCTAGACAAGCGACACAATGAATCCAATAAGTCGGTGGAAGATCTAGCCGCTGGGGCCGGATCCATCCTGCCGGTAGTGACCTCACTAGAGAAGCCTAGGGAAGAGGCATGGAGGTGGAGGAGAGGTGGAGGAGAAGGGGACATGAGAAAGGCGCGCGGACAGGAGCCTTTTGGGCCGCCATTGGCCGCCACGGCAGTGGTGGCTAGAGATGTGGGCGAGGAGGATGGACGGTGGCGCTAGGGTTTGGGTGCCCGCTTCGAGCCGCAGCGCCCCAAGTGGAGTGAGGTGGGGAGGGAGGGGGAGCATGACGGTTCTAGGTTACATAATCTGCCACACAATGCTGGTAGCTGAAAACATTTTTATAGGCTATTCAACTTAATTCATCATGAAAAGAACTAGTAAGTGTAGAAAAGAATATAACCGTACATCTGATGATGTCGTCGTTGTTCCTCCTCTCATGTCGTCGTTGTTCCTCCTGATGTTTGGCCTCTAATTCTTCTATTTGACGTTTCTGCAACATCCCAATAAAAAAAAAACAAATAAACTATACGAGAAGACCATGTCTATATGATGGCTTACTGTAACATACATAAACCCTGCAAGGTTTGCACATACAAACTCTATATTGCCAGGGTTAATCTTCTCTACGGGTTGCCTGGATATGCGGTGGCGAGGTCTCCTTGGTAGTACATCCCCATCAACAACGTTTCCAGGGGTACTTGGTCCTCCTCCTGGCGGCATATCTGCAAACCCTATAGGGACAGTATTCAGTATGACACACCAAGGACGCACACACATGGAGCCATGGAGGAGAGCTAGTAGATCATTGCTAGTTCATTTTTTTTAAAAAAAAACACGAAATGGCCACGGGAGGAAATGCCAGCGGATCAAAAGAAACAACACTAGTTCTTAATCATCTACAAGATCTATCGACGACCCTCTGACTGAAATGCTAGTAATACTAAGCCATCAGATTTACACAAAATTTTGTGAAGGCGGACATCAATCGAATTCCTTAAGCTGCTAGCATTGTATCTCTAATGTCATGCAACTTAACCTGTAATCCATACCTCCATATAGTGCCTGAGACATGCTGGAATTTTACAAAGTCCAAAAAGCAGATGTAGAAATCCGATCCCCAAGCACAACCATCACTAAATCAAACCATCTCTGCTTCCTTCCTCACGCACCCCACCCAAAGGAACAACTCATTCCAACAAAAAAGTATCAAAATAGATTGAAGAACCATGCATATATATAGTTGCACACAAAGCAGCACCAACAAAATTCTGAGAATTTGTTGAGGAAAAAAAGCCAACAATGCAAAACTCAGATTGTGACACTAGTTTCGCAAGATTAGCGAATGCACATACCGTCGGAAAAAATCTGATGCTTTCTATGCCTTGGAAGAGGGCCGGAGAAGTAGGGGAGGAGATCGCGCCCGGGTGAGCGACTGTGGATAGTTGGAGACTGAAGAGGACCCGGGAGAACACACTAGTTAGGCAAGGGGAATGGGACCACCATATGGTGACGTATTACAGAACAGAGCCAGGGAAAAACGTGGGTCTGTGTAGTCAATTTGATTTTTCCTACTAGTTTCAACTTTCCGTTGAGCACTAGTAACTGTTGACAGGTAAGGAATATTGTCGATATGTATTACTTCTTTACGAGGGGCATCTGTACCAAACTAATAGTATATTGAATTAGTGAAATAAATATTGTGGCTGTCCATCTATATATCAGTAATTAAATATGGAGGTATATATACACGGACCTTCTTTTTTTTTTTGCATGCAATAAATGTGTGGGTGGCAAGCAAATGAAATATATGGAGGTTCTACAAATCTCATCATGTTATAAGAAACTAATAAATGTTTTCTACTTCTTTAAGATTCACAAGTTTTGCATATATATTAAACAAATGAAATTAATAGATTTTGTGTGTATATTATAATCATGTACTAATTTAGTTGCCCAAGTATTCTAAACAACTCTTATATCTTTGGGATGATATCTAATCATCTATCTCTGTAGCCCGTTTTAATAAAAAAATTAAAATTGTTAGCTATAAGAAGATGGAACACGTATATCCTAAGGTGTAGACCAAGGCATCCCTAAGACTATGAACCCTCTTGGAAGCGCTCGGAATAACAACTAGTTGATAAACTTTAGCCGGATCCAAAAACAGGAGGATTAGTAGCTAATGGGTGCGCTAAGTTTAGCCAAAGCCACAACTAGCTGTTAATTCATTATAGTCCATAAACCCAACTAGAGCTAACAACTAGTTGTAATCTATAAAACCTAACAATTAGTTCATGATGATCCAAACATGTATGTACTAATAACATCTACTCCCTCCATTTCTAATTATAATTCATTTTGGCTTTTGTAGATACATTATTTTTTTGCTATGCACCCCAAAGGACACCGTCGCCCTCTACATTTCTTTTTAGCTACCTCGCTCCATCTGGTGAAGATCCAAAAATTATCTTATAATTTAGCCGTGTGAAGGTTTCGGCTTGGATGTTTTTTGCATGATCTTGGAATACGGGTGAAAAAAGTTTGCTTCGTTTTTGGGCTGGCTATTTTTTAGTCATGGCTAACGTCATTTTCCCCTTGGAGGCTCCATCTTCCCCATGACGTTGATGGTAGCAACGTCATTTACCTTCTTGAAGGCATCAACACAAGCACACCTCCTAGCCACACCCTCTTTAAAGCATGGGACCCAACGGCGTCAAAGGCAACCATGGGCGCCCTCTCGTTAATCAAATAGAGGGTCGAAGCATTTAGTTTTTGTATTGTTTGTCAATTGATAAGACTATGGCTTTTCTCTTGTTGTTTTTTCCGTCTCTTTTTGTATTTTGAATAATGTGTACATCCCCGGAAAGGCCGGATTTTTAGTGGTACATCTGGCGGATGTAGAGAACCGAGTCAAACTCTTTTTAAGTTTGACTAATAATATAGAAAATAATATCAATATTTATATCTCCAATAAGTTTAGTGTAAAAAGTATATTCCATGGCTAATCTAATAATATTTATTACACATCATAAGTTTTAATATTTTCTATATATTTGGTTAAACTTAGAAAAGTTTAACTCTTCTATGATGTGCATTACACCAAGGCCCCATGGCCAACGACCATCTTTGTAAAAAAGGTACCCAAATAAAATTATTTCTGGTATATAGGTGGCCATCTTAAGCGACCACATTTGGAAATACATTTTTGTAAATGCAGCCGCTTAAAATTATTGTTTCTGGAAGTGCATATAGAGGGAAATGCATTTTTCTAAATGCACCCGCTTAAGATTATTGTTTCTAGAAATGCATATAGAGGCATTACCGCATCTACAAATAAATAGAGGATGTGCATATCAAGTAACAACATTTCTATGTCAACTCAGATTCGGACACACTTCATAACAATATTGTAGAACTATCGATGCATCTAGCCGCCAATTTTGGATTTGGGTTTTTGATGATCGATGAACAAAAGTGCTTGTGACTCATGAGTTTTGCAACGTAGGAGTACATATTCACATTATTATTCACTTGCTAGCTAGCCACATGGTTTATTGGTTTTCTTGACCACTATGATTGTTGTCGTATGGAGCAAACAAAAGGATATTTGTGAAGACTAAGGACTCTATAGGGTCAAGTGCAACTTTGGTGATAGGAGCACTTGACCTAGAGTGTATATGGCTTCTTTTCCCTTTGGATGTACTATAGTATATATTAAGAAGTGTCTAAGACAAGCATGCAACTTGATGGAGTTCGAGCTAAGAGAACAATTAATTTAAGCGGTACACTCTCTCTCTCCAAGTTTGTACCTTAGTGGCCTATTTGGATTGTTTTAAGTCAAGGTCTCAAAATAAGTTGATTCAGACAAGATTTGACTTAAAACAAGAGAAAATATGCACAAAGAGTGCACTTGATAATTGGAGCCAACCAAGCATATTATCTGGTGTAACTATGCAATATTTAGTTTCAGATTTGGTCCTTATACCAAGTGGTCACCATATGATCCAATGCAACTTTGTGTACCTCACAAATCATTTGATGATGCCCAACCTTGATTGTGTGTCAAGTGGCCATCTTATAATCTAATGGTGGGTGATGGGGATAGTGCATTTGTCACTAAGGCTGAATCCGCTAGCAAGCACATGGCTGACCTTGTTAATGGCTGCAAGGAAGGGCAGGTAAAAAAGATCAATATAGCACCGGACGATTCACCCACTCTCATAAACTCATATATCTGGTGCACTCATTCCCAAAGTGGCTGATTCTAGTGCTCAAAGAAGGCAAGGAGTAGAGTCCCATGGGTTACACTGTAGGCTCTCTAGAAATTGATCTGGCCCATCAGGGTCTTTGTGTCATCCGTATCTAAGTGGGGCATATGATCTCTATTGGCATGCAAGGGGTGCTCAAGGAGATGATAGGAGAACCTAGGATCGGTGAAATCATGAACACCCAACACTTCTTATGTTTGAAAACATGTTGATCTTGAAGAATGTAGACCTCTCTTACACCTTGATGAACATCCTACCTTCGGGCCTTCCAATATGGACTATTCAAGGGCGGGGATGCCGAACTTGTGGAAGCACTTGTGGAAGAAGGCCCAATGCAACTCCATCCCAACAAAAGCTCATAAAAGGAGATGAATGTAGACAAAAACAAGACCCCATTGGGATTTAGATTGTGAACCTAGGCATCATGGTACTGGAGAATCTCTTGCATGAACTAATGAAGGGGAACATTGAAGCCAAGCTTGAAGTAGTCAATGAGTATTATGAAGGGGTGTTCTAGAATGTGTTCTAGAATGAAACTTCCTCCCCGCAGACTTCCACCCGCGAGCACATTTGGTGCCAAGTAATCCCTAATTGACAAGTACTTGGACCATCTCTTCTATCACGATTGATGGATCCCAATGATGCCTTGGGTCGATCACCATCATGGTATAGATCAAGGTCAATGTCACGGTCGGTGACAACAATGCTTGATGCGTGCTCTTCTTGCTTCCCTTCGACACCTTCACCATCGTGTTGGTGGAGATGGGAAATGATGAAAAAGAGTGGATGATTGATGGCCACAATAATGGCTAGGCCAAAGGGATGGAATTTGAAGATGTGAAGACTCAAAAAAAAAAAAAAGAGGTGGCTCTCTCAGGAAAGACAAAGAGTCTCTCTGTCACTCACCTTATATATTAAGCTTCTAACAAGATGACCCCCAAGTGGACTCTAGCACCCTATGCTAACAGATTGGGTATCACCACTTGGTCCAAGTGTTTGGGCTACTCAAGGCCACCCAACCACCAATAGAGTGTGAAGAATTTACATACTTAGCAAATACTACCCAAACTCAACTCAAGACAGGCGTAGGTTGTAGACCTGGCGAGCAAGGGTGTGGTAGCACCTTGCAAGTCTTCCTATTGCGTCTCTCAAAAACGAGAGGCGAGCAGGAAAATGTGGAGGAGGTGCGTTGTCTTCACTGCTCTGGAGAGAAATGAGGATCACCCATGCGTAGGCAGAGATGAAGAACACACAGAAGGCGAGGCCACACTAGACGACCACCAATGCTACGATGGCCATATTGCTATGAGCATCCCTAGGCACCCAATTGCGAAGGTCCCTATTTCAAAATTTTCATTTAACACCTTGATTAAACAGCCACTGATGCATCGAGTTTCCTGAGGAGACTTACCCGAGAAGAGCCTTGTCCCAACATCACCACCAAGTTGGAGGTGCTGAGGGAAGGGCTCCATGGCAATGGAAGCGTTCAGAGCAATGAGGGGCATTCACTAGATCTAAAGAACTCAAGGAATAAGGAGTGGTGTGGACCCATGAGCCAAACACTGCCCCGGGTTTTATAACAATCGTGTTGTATTAACAATATAATGAGACGAAAGGGTAGAGCGAGGTTTAGGCATGAAAACCGTATCATGTGGGTAGTGGTTGTTGTGTAATTATTTCTCCAATAGTTTCTATCTTGATTTTGAGCAAATTATTAGAAGGATTTGGAATAGAAAATGACGGTAATAAGTATACTTGTATTATAGATGCTTTCAGTGTTGTTTTAATTTTGGAAGTTGTCGGTTAATTGAACTTACACTACTCCTTTTATTATATACTCCGTAGATAGATAGAACTTATTGTACTCTCCTAGCTTAGATAGCTTGTTTCATACAAGCCAACCATCATGCATGCATATTGTACTCTCCTGCTTTGACTACGCAGTCCATACATCACTTGTTATTGCTTACTATTTCCGTATTGAAATGAGAGTCGTTTTTGGAAAGGTTTGGGTCAAACATTGGGAATATAAATGGTGAATAATTTTTAAGTCATTGAGTTTAGAAATGTGAAAATCATATAAATAGATTTGTCTTGAAAATTACTTTCATAAAAATATACATATATAACTTTTCAATAAATATTTTTTATAGAAAAAAGAAGTCAAAGTAGTGTTTTGGATTCTCCTGCTTAATGACATTTGTATTCTAAACTACTTCTATTTCAATATGGAGGGAGTACACGATACACGTCAACACACACGTACACCTGCAAGTGCAATAATTTCCTACCTACACGTACACACAAGAGGCCAAGAAAGTTATCCTCTTGCAATAAGTACTGATATACTAGTTGAACATTTTTTTAAAAAAAAAAATCCTCTTTCACTACATGCATGATACGCCGCGCGCGCGTCAGCTGCCCGTGGCCGGTCATGGTTCACCTTCAAGCATCGTACTACGTTCAGATAAGCTTCTCGTGCATGCCCGTAATTATATATTTCTTCATCACTCGTTTCTGATATCACTGCTAGTGGCCGTCGTCGACGACGACATCTCGACGACGTTGCTCGAGGCCTTCTTCTCCTTGCCGGGCTCGTCGCCGGCCATGTTGGGGATGCCGAAGAGGCCTCCCATCTGCTCGAGCGTGCGGCCGCGTGTCTCGCGGAGGTAGGTGAAGAAGAAGACCCAGGCGAGCGAGGCGATGCCCGCGTAAACGAAGAAGCTGCCCCCGATGGTGATGCCCTTGGACAGCGACAGGAAGGTCATGGAGATGACCCCGCTGGTGACGCGGTTCACGCCGACGCCCTGCGCGCACCCGAGCGCGCGCAGGTGCAGCGGGAAGATCTCGGAGCTGTACACCCACGTGATGGGGCCGAGCCCGATGGAGAAGAAGGCCACTACGCCGAGGATGGAGGCGATGCAGACGCCGATGGCCCACGGGATGGTGGTGCCCTCCGGGTGGTGGCCGACGACGGTGAGCCCCAACCCGAGTCCGACGAGGCTCACGATCATTCCCCGTGCTCGCCAGCAGGAGAGGCCGACGGCCGAAGCGGTCCAGCGTGAACGTGGCCACCAGGATGAACACCGTCTTGGTCACGCCCACGGCGCACGTCGTGCCCAGCAGCTTGTTCTTGTCCACGATGCCGGCGCTCTGGAACACGCGCGGGCTGTAGAGCACCACCGAGTCGATGCCCGACGACTGCTGGAAGAAGTGGATGCCGAGCGCCGACAGGAGCACGCGCCGGACGGCCGGCGTCGGGGACAGGATCAGCTCTTTCCACACGCGCTCCTCGCCGCCGGTCCTCTTGGGCACGGCCACGACGTCCTCGTCGAGGTCGGCGGGGATGCCGGCCGCCTCCTTGATGTCCGCGAGCCGCATGGCGGCCTCCTCCGGCGTGTCGGAGGTCTTGCCGAGCACCACTTTGGCGTCGGCGAGACGGCCCTTCATGACCAGCCACCGCGGCGACTCGGGCATGCCGAGCACCATGAGCGCGAGGACGACGGAAGGCGCGGCGCCGATGCCGAGCATGAGGCGCCAGCCGAGCTTCAGGCTGAGGTGGGCGAAGGCGTAGTTGGAGACGTAGCCGAGCAGGATGCCGATGTTGATGAACACCTCGGGGAAGGAGGTGAGGAACCCGCGCGACGACGCCGGCGAGACCTCGGCCGTGTAGACGGGCGCGATCATGAGCGCGTAGCCGACGCCGATGCCCGCCACGAACCTGCCAGCCATGAGCATGGGGTAGTTCACCGAGAAGCCCATCATGAAGGCCCCGACGAAGAAGATGACGGCCGCGAGGATGATGGTGAGCCGGCGTCCGATCCAGTCGGAGGTGCGCCCTGCCGCGAAGGAGCCGATCAGCGAGTAGAGGTTCAGGATGCCGAGCAGGACCTCCACCTCCACGTCTGAGATCTTGAGGTCCTCCTTGATGAACAGCGCCGCGCCGCTCATCACCCCGATGTCTAGAAAGCACGTACACATATCATCATGCACGTACTTAACCAGCAATTTTACATGACTCTTAATGGACGGCGAGAGGAGACATTATCTAAATCTATATACACTTAGGTGAAGAATATATATTTGTACCGTAGCCGAGAAGGATGGAGGTCATGGAGGCCAAGATGGCGCAGGCGAAGGCGAACCGGACGTTGGTCTTCTTCCTCGGCGGCGCAACACCGTCTGGGAGGCCATCGGAGGCTACCCTGTTTTTTGGGTCTTCTGCCATTGTTACCTTTGGTGGTTTGGGATCACTTACCGTACGTGCACACAGTGCACTTGGATCAGGCTACTTACCGTGCACACACACTACACTTGGATCAGGCTGCTGCTAAGGTAGTGGACTAGTGGTGTACAAGGTTTTACATGTCCCTAGCCAATGAGCAAAAGAAGATGTGAAGGGGGCGTGCATATATAGGCCAGTGGGCCAAAAGCTGGATATGTGAACACCTCACCAATCGATCATTGTTTCCGTGTCAACTTTGATGTTTGAGGATGATACATATAATACCAGGAATATAATTGTGTAGCCTGCTGCTGGGAAGAATTGGTGTTGTTGAAGACATCTCTGACTACTTTCAGGGCATAGAGAAAAGGTATTTTTTAAACTTAATAATGCGAACACACATGGTTGATTTAGATCAAATGTATTTAGTTGTGTGATTGAGTGATTGTCAACAGTCAACATTTTACTTCTATTTTCCTTTTTCCTTTATGCTTCGGCTATGTTCACCGACACACGTGGACTGTGTCGAAGACGTATCTCTTGGTTCGTGTTGTACAGGTGTGGAGCTCGGAGATGGTAGCTGACGGTGAGGTGAAGGGGCCAAGGAGGACGTGCGGGCCGACGGACGCGAAAAAGTGAAAGACTAAGCGTGAGGCTTGGACCAAGGGACTGAATCGATGGGTGGCTAGCCATGGTGACCCGACATCTAGGACATTGATGAATGCAAGAGGGCGTGGCGGGACAGTGTCGATCGGGTCAAGACGGCGGATGTTCAAGTCGAGCGGGCGGCTCAGGATGACTTGGCAGGCCGGGCGGTCAAGACGACGATGACAAGTGTTGAGGAGGTTTGGTGGTTTGGGCCTCAAAACCACCGATGGCCGGTTTCGTGGTTTGGGCCTCAAAACCACGGGCTCGAGTGTCCTAGGGTTTTCGTCTCAAAACCTAGGTGAACGTTCCGGCGGCGGAAGGACGGCACATGGCAGCATCGGGGAGGGTCGCGTCGGGACGAAGCTACCGGTGAGAAGGTGCGGTGGCCGTTGGATCAGAAGATGTCCAAGTCTGACCATTATGCCCCTGGCTAAGTGGTTTCGACAATTGTATCAGTAGGGGTAGGATGGTTATTCTAACCAAGACTATAAATAGAGAGGGCAGACCTCCATCTCAGGTTGCCTCTCCAGTTTCCAGTTCATTCTTAGGGTTTCCCAGTCTGTAGTTGCACTGAGTAGGAGAGGTCCAAACAACTATTTTATGATCTGTGTTCGTAGGAAGCGCACCCCTTAGCGTGTGCACGCCCTACCTTTCAAAAAAACCGTGTGCACGCCCTCTAGGCTTTTGGGGTCAGATCGATTCGCTTGTGTGCTCCATTTTGTGTTCTTGCTTTGAGTTTTTCGGAGCTCTTTTTCTCCTCCCCTTTCTAGTGCTCAATTCTTCATTTGTGCGTCGTTTCTTGTGATTCTTGTTGCTGCAATCCATTCATGACCAAGAACCAAAGATTCACCCAAGGAAATCCATAGAATCCTCTTGAGTCGTCGGATTTGAGCAAGTTTGTGTTCGGGTCGTTCTTAGGTAGGGTTCGAATGTGATCTGAAAATCCCATCAATTCACTTGGTGATTCGTCTTGATTTTCATGGGATAGGCTCAGAACTATGTCGAGATCATCAGGTCCAAGTTTGTCATCAGTTCGTTGAGATTTGCCCGAGATTTGGACGGATTTTGAGAGGAGGCGATTTTCAAATCGCGTTCTTTTCATCTGGTTTTCTGGTGGTGCGGACAGTCCGGCCCTTAGGCCCGAACAGTCCGAGAGTCTGGCACGAGCCAGTCTAGTTCGACCGTGTCATCATTGTCTAGTTCGGACAATCCGACTCTCTTCTGTAGCAAGTCTAGCAGCAGTTCAGCGAAGTTTGTTTTCTCGGGTTTTGCCTATGGACAGTCTAGGCCAACCCACGGATAGTCCGCCGTTGTCGAGTGATTCCTCTCGGACAATCCGTTCCTATAGGTTTTTTGGCCTGACAGTCCGGACACTGAATAGCAGACAGTCCGACCCTAATAATCGGACAGTCCGACACTGTTCTTCAGGGTTTCCGGCAGCCTTGTCCGAAACAGTGTTTTCTGAGATTTTTGTCGGCGGACAGTCCGGATCCATATAGCGGACAGTTCGTCGACTATCGTTGTGTGCTGATTCTCTTTGTTCTTGCACCATTTGGTGACAAACTTCTTCCAGTTGAACCATTGTGCGTCTAGAACATCTTCTAGCGCATCCACCTAGTTACCTAGGTCGGGATCTTCCGTGTGCTTGTGTGGTTTGCTTTTGAGGGGACGTGACAACTACAAGTTTGATAATTCGATTTTTTTTTTTGAGGATCCTATTCACCCCCTCTAGTCTCCTTTTTGAACCTTCAAATAACATGGAAAGTATGTAAAGCTAAACTTTGTTTTTTGAAAATAAGAGTAAAGCTAAACTTCATTCTCCGTTTGAGCTTCCCGACTCGATTTTTTTCTAACCAATCTATGTATGCCATGATGTCCTTCTTCCCAGCGCCGGCAAGAATAGGATGTGGGGTTAGGGTTCAAGATTCACAAACTTATCTATATTTTTTTAGGCTAGAGGGGTCACTTGGGAGGTCGCTTGCTCGATGGTGGTGGCGGTGATGTTGCCGGCTAGAGTTTGGGTTAATATGACGACAATCAAGGCAAGGGAGGAGAGGCGTGGCAAAGTGGGAAAGCTCGGCTAGAGATGAATATGACAACGCAAAAAGGCACACATCGGACAAATTTAAGCATTGGGTTGTGGTAGTGAGCGGGTGGGGAGAGGAGGAGCCAAGAGTGGAACAGCCCGGGGATCAAGATAAGGAACTCAAAGCATGGTGACGCTGGGGAAGAAGGGGTAGAAGATAAGATAGGAGGGGGGTTGATCTAGGATTCGGATCCTCTATTTCACATCTAAGGGCCAAAAAGTTGGGAGATAATACTTAATCACCTTTCCTATACAACGTGCACCTGAAATCTCGTATGATTTCAGCGACGCCGACCCACTAACCCCCGTGGCGCTGCCGCACGACGCGTATCGCTTGGCCGGACCTTCCGGCTGGCGGCAATGGCGGGCCGACGAGCATCTCCTTCTCCTTCTCCCCTCCCTCCCCTCTATGCGTTGTCCTTCCTATAGAAAGATTTGTGAGTTGTCCTTCTCTGTGTGTGTGTGTGTGGTGGCGCGGGCGCTAGGGTTCGCCGGAGCTTGCCTCCTCCCCCCCTCCTCTCCCCTCAGTATGAGTTGTCTTTCCTATAGAAAGATTTGTGAGTTGTCCTTCTCTTTGGGGGGAAGAGGGTGGCCGCCGCGGGCGCTATGGTTATTTGGAACTTGCTAGGGCCCGGCCCTAGCTCACCGGAGCACCGGCAAACCCTAGCGCCCGCGGCGTGTGTGGTGGGCCGGTGGCGGGGAGCGCATAAACGAGAGGGCGGCGAGAGGAAGAAGATGAACAATGAATCGGGCGAGAGGAAGAAGATAAACAGTGTCGGGCTAATCTGAAGCGTTCGTTTCGGATCGTGTGGTAATTTGAGATTCGTCACCTAAAATCTCACCATTTTTTTTAGGTGCCTGAAATATAGCAACTCCCATACTTAATTGTTCATGAAAAAAAACTTGAAGAAAATGCATGTGAAGGAGGAAAATATTTGGTGGTGCTAAAATTTAAAACGGAAGTTAATTTCATAAAATTAACGTGAAAAACGACTACTAGAACCACGAACTCAAGTACTTCTCTGAACCAACAGAACTATTTCATGGATTCACAAAAATAGATAAAAAAATGAGAGTTGCTATGTTTCCATTGACTAAAATGCACGTATCATGTCTATCCGTATATAGAACAAGCACTGAAATGGGAGCTATATATCTCATTCCCACTTGACACACTTGGACACATATCTCACTCCCATCTAATTCTTCGAGGGAAAAATTATTACTGCAACTTATGTATTAATTTATTTCATGTTTCATTGACGAACATTTATAATATATACGCAAAACTGGATGTATTAAAACAATGAAATTAACGTTTCAATCAGGTTTTTTTTTTTTTTTTTGAATAAATCAATCAGGAGTTGTGAAAGAATAATTTGGATGCCCACGCCCTCATAGCTTGACAGCCTATACAATGTAACCACATCTGCTGTCTCAAAGTACAAAACACTCCATATATAACCCTAGTTTAATAGCTAAGGGACACGGGCATAAGAATAAAATTTAGGTTCAAGGGTCAAGGATACAAGCGACCCTTTTTCTGAAATATAAATCCAAAAGATTCGCTGTCAAGTTCGTCAAAGCTTAGCCATGCACGGAGAACGACGGAACCACACTGCCCATCACAGGTCTCCAGGTGTGCACGGCCGCAACTACAAAACTCCCTTCCCATTTCGTCTCTACTTGCTCGGGGCATGTTAAACAAAACCAATCAAGCTAATCCTCACACGCGCATATCATTGATGCGCACATCTGATAGTAACAACGACAACACACAAGACACTCCCTTAATGTAATACGTGTCAATGGACACGCTTTCGAAAAAAAAAAAAAAAAAACACACACACACACACACACACACACACAAGACACAACAATAATTTGATCCGTTGATCATGCATATATATCATATAAAACCTTTTCCTTTCTTTATATTTTCTTATTACAATCTCTTCCCATTCCGTCCTATTAGTGTATTAAGCCGTGGCTAAAACCGACAGTGATGTGTCTGGAGGCACTATAAGTGTCGGTTTTTGCCGGCACTGAAGATCAAAATTGTAGTAGTGATGTATGATTTTTTTTTTTTTTTCACATTATTACTTTAGGGCGACGATTTAGCAGAGGGCAGGAGCAGTGGGCAAATGTGGATGGTGGTAGGCAATGCCACACATTGCCAGGCGCCACGGGGCAGTGGTGAGAGGCAGTTTATTTGGGCGGGGTTACACCTACATGGTTACTCTGTAGCAGGACCGGTCACGGGATAACCTACTTTACAAGTTGCATTGACTATACGTACTGTCTGCGAACGCGCATTTCCATGCTATCGTGTCTTCCCTTGACCTTTTCAACATTGTGTGATAATGCCTTAGTTCCTGGTTAGTGGACCACCTGTCTTTAGGATTTACAGTCACGTGTTGGTAAATATATACACGTCACCAGACACAGTCTGGTATTAATGTTCTAAATTCTATTTAAAGGAGCCTATCAATTGTAGACACAAGGTCGATCTTGTTGTTCCTGTTGAATCATTGTATTTTTCTTTAATATATAGTTTGAGTGCAATGGCACATGGCATGAGATACTAAAAACGCAAATATGTTATGACTAATAGCTCTTTATATATACCGGGCCAACAATGAATGTTGTAGAAAAAACGTAGACATTCCACGTAGTTACTTGACTATATAACCACTACTGTTGAAACATCAGCACCTTCGGTTTGGAAGCCCCCATAACAAAAGATCAAGTTTGGTTCTTGGCAGTGAAATATCAGCATATCATCATCAGTTTAAAACCGGCGATGGTTTTCAGTTGTCACCGTCAGTTTGGTAGTTAATCGGACAATGACAATATCTAGCCACAGTTGGTTCATATGTTGATTCAGCGATGATAACATTTGGTCACTACCGGTTGATTGTTTGATCTGGCGTGAGGACCATTATAGCAACGACGGAGCATTGCATAATCCACGGTTATAAGGTAATGATTAACAACAGTTTGCTGTTTGGTCTGGCGGTGATGTATGTTTCATGACCACTGGTTATTAGTACAATCAGGAGTGATGAGTTATTTATAAACGCTGGTCCATTGTTTGGCCTGGAGTTGTTTAACGATGCACACGGTCAGTTCCCACCTTGATGCGTGGGTTATGGGACAATGACCAACACCGGGCCACTGGTTTATCCATCAGTGACCGGCCTTCTACCACTGCAGCCTATGCGCTTGGTCCGGGGAGATGCGGCGTGGATTCTCTACCGTGAAGAAGAAAAGTCACAGGTGACTTTCTCCCCTCTCAATGCCATCTATTTCGAATCCAACGGGTGTGGTGACCCTTTAGCTTTGTTAGTGCCTAGCACAGATGTATGGCAGCCCAATAAGGCCCATAAAACACTAATTAAGAGAGGTAATTGCTGTACAAAAAATAAAATAAAGGAGGAAACGGAGGACTAAAGTGTACATACCATTTATTTTAGCGCATAACTCAACAACTTTTTCAAGTAAATATTTTTAATACTCCCTCCAGGCTGGTATTAGAAGTCGTTTAGGACAGCGACACGGTCTCCAAAACACAACTTTGACCTCTTGTCTCCAAAGCACAATTAGTTCATGATTAATCCATAATTAGTCATAAGTGTTACAGTAACCAACATGTGCTAATGACGCGGTCAAAGGCCTCAAAAGATTCATCTCACGTTTTTCAAGCGAGTTATGAAATTACTCCCTCCGTCCATAAATAAGTGCACTTCTTTGACTTTCATCATTCTTATTTGACCATTCGTCTTATTTAAAAAGTTTTAATAAATATTACTCATTTTGTTATGACTTAATTTATCATTAGAGATATTTTTATGTTATGACAAAATAAGTTATATTATTAAAAAATTTTAAATAAGACGAATAGTCAAACAAATTTGATAAAAGTCAAATAAGTGCACTTATTTGTGGATGGAGGGTGTAGTTTTTTTGATTAGTGTCCAAAAACTCTTCCGACATCGGTCAAAAGATTCGTTGTGACATCCAACCCGAAATATTTCACCCAACTAAACGCACTCCAATTCAACCAGTAAGTGCTTCCGGTTGGTTCAATCACAAACAATATTATAATTTTGGTTTTTTTGTTTCATTTTGGCAAAGAAACATTCTTTTGTAAGAGAATATAAAAATAGATAGAACATATTTTCCTTGTCTAAACCTTGTTCTCTATCCGCGAACTACCAACTGGGCCTTACTTTCTTGGGCTACCATTTACTTGTGTGTTGCAGCTAGTCGGGCATGCGAGCCGTTGGATTCGAAATGGATGGCATCGGGGGGGGAAAGTCACCCGTGACTTTTCTTACAAGACGTTAGAGAATCCACGCCCGGGGGAGATGTCGGTGGTTTGGCCATAAAGCAACTTTTTTGATCTAGCGTTGATGATGACTCTGTCATTGCTAGATATGGAGTTTGTTGAGCATATAGTCTATAGCATTGCTAATGGTTATCACCGACAATTTTAGTAAAAAACAACGGTGATAATGAAAATTGGCAACATATTAATTTTTAAATGTAGCATACTAACTTGCAACATCATCATCCATACGTCTAGTTACAGACATGCTTGCATATACATCATCTTTTACCACAGTTATATATACATGGAAGATAGAGTCCATTTTGAGAGAAGAACACAAAAATGTTCATGTCCAATTTGTTACCAGTTTTATAAGACATAGTTGCCACTTGATTAGAGGATCGTCCAATTAGAACTTCGTCTACAACCAGCTTGACATCTGTAAGCCTTTTTATGCTAACTATCACTACACCACAACGGTCGGATTTCCGGCTAGATTGAGCCGAAACCGACACGTGAATTGGGGAATAGGGAGGAGAGGGAGAGGATGGGAGCGATGGCGGTGGTGGCGGCGTGGGCGGCGGCAGCCGCGGCCGGGCCGGGAAAGGGGCGGTGGTGGCCGGGCGCGCCGGCGCGGCGCGGGTGGCGGCTGGCAAAGAGGCGGGGGCGGCGGGGAGGAGAGGCGGGGAGAGTTGGGATAATTTTCTTTATTGCTTGTTGCCCCGAAAGATCTGAGACCCTTTACTTATATAGCCCTAGGCTAGTGGGACTTGTATCTCAAGCAATCTCTCTAAAGGTTTCCTTATAGATTGGAATACCTTTTACAAGCATATTCTATTTATTTATTTCCTAATAAAGGTCTCCCTTATAGATGAGATATCCCCTTGCACACCAAAACGCCTAAAAATAATCCTAGATATTTTCCTCCTTTATTTCGAATTAATTGCCGAAGAATCCGCGGAAGGGAGGAGACGGGCGGGGCGAAGCGCGAGCCAGTGGGCGACGCCCGGGCTCGGTGGGCTGGCGGGCCTGTCCTTCGGGGCCCGACACGGGTCATGACATCTCCCCCTTCTCCGGCCGGGCGTCCTCGCGCTGGATGAAAGTCCATTCGGTGACACCGGGGTGGAGATCAGCCGCCCTCGGAATGATGAGCTCAACTGCGCGGTATGAGTCGACCCTTCACCGGGTTTCGAGGATCATGTTCTCCCCGGTTCGCTTTGGATCAAACTCCGGGAGGTAGTGAAGGTTGCCGATGTAGCCGTGGTAGATGTACCGGTGAACCGCACGTCCCTCGCTTGTGAAGCGTCGACGACGGGCTGCGGTGGGACCTCCCTTTGAACGCCCACCTCAAGGTGCCGATGCACCATGTCGCGGGGTGGGCTCTCCAGAACAAGTAACGCTGCTCGTTGGGAGGCGTTGATCTAAGAGCGGAAGTAGACGCCGGATGGTGATGTCACGGCGAGTAGGAGGAGTAGCGGCCAAGTCCAACATCGCATTCCGTACATGAAGGAGCCGACGTCGAACGTAGAGGGTGAGAGCCGGTGGACACCCTCTTTGCATCGTAGCTGATGTGGACGTTGTCGACGGTGAAGAAGAGGCGATCCATGCCGCCGAGGAAGACGACCCGGGCCGGGCCGACGTGGTGGCGCCAAGGCCACATGCCACCCAACAGATGGCGGTCGGTCAAAAAGTTGGCTCGGTCGTGTAAGTTCCCAAGGCGAGGAAGTTCGTCCCTACGAACTCCCCCCCGGGCAAAGCCTCCGAAGATCGGCAATAGTGGAGAGGAAGCCGGGAGGTAGAAGCGCCCCACAAAGAGGAGGAGACCGCCCTCGGCCGTCCCATCCGGAGCGCGCCGCCCGTGGTGACGTCGAGGGCGTGCGCGGCGAGGTGCCGATCCTCCAATGTTGTTCTGGGCGTAGTTGGACGAAGACCGGTGGACGTGTCGTAGAGGTCCAAGGCGCCGCATGCCTTGAACGCTTCCCAAGCCGAAGTTGTAGCAGTCCGGACGCCGGGCGAAGATGCTCGACTGGAAAGGCGAGGGCCAGGAGTGCCCCCGCTGGGTGGTGGAGCCGATGTGAACGTGCTTGGGTGACCGTCACGGTAGTACTGCAGCTCGTGGGTCGCGAAGTCCCACGTCACTCGTCCCAAGCTTGCCAACCAAGGCATGCCAAGGATGATGTCGACGCCGCCGCCAGCGGCATGACATAGGCGTCGATGTTGAAGGTGTTTGGCGCCGAGGCGCAGAGGTACATCGAAGGTGGCAGCCCGGCATGTCGGTGGCGCCGATTGCCGGTGGTGATCAAGACACGCACTTGCTGAGTCCGGAGGCCTGCCGTGGTCACCACGCGGGGGTCGATGTAGTTGTGCGTTGCTCCCGAGTCGACGATGATATTGACGCCGTGCCTCGAGATCATACCGACCAGGTAGAGAGAATGAGCACCGCGTCGGGAGTCGGGTCCCGACGAGGACCTTCAGTCGGTGGCTCCTCTTTGACGCCGCCCGGCGTTCGTCAGATCGTATCGTCGGGTGTAGTCGTTGAAGACCGTGATGTCGAAGAGGTGCTTGCACTTGTGACCCCGCGGTAAACAGCTCGTCCGTCACAGTTAAGCGAGTCCCGCCGCGCGTCGCTCCGTCATTTCTTCCGTGTCACCGCTTGAATGGCCGGGTTGGTGCCGCCGACGGGGGCGTCAGGGCGGCCAGCAGGGGCCTGGGCGCGGGTGCCCCGCCCCTTCGCCCGTAGGCGGCTTGCCGGTGTTGTAGAGGATGGCGAGAGACATGGCTGCCTCCATGTCCTTGGGGTTCAGCATCTCGACGTCCCGCCTTGAGCGGTTCGCCCAAGCCTTTGTGTAGATGTTGACCTGTTCTTTGGTCGTTGAGGTTGCTGCGCGTGCCACGTGTGCTAGGAACCGCTCTGTGTACTCATCGACGCCGCATTTTGTCTTCCTCGGCGATGCCGGCCACCTGGGGCCGGATTCCGCCGCTCATTTGGGGAAGCGCTCGTTGGCGTATTGGGCAAAGCTTGCCCAATCGCCACCGGTTTCTCTGGGACAACCTCATGTACCATTCTTTGTGCTCATTACGTGAGATGATAGGAGGCATACCAGACTTGCTCAGTAGCTGGCGTACCTTGTCCCCTGAAGAATTGCTCGTAGCGGTTGATCCATGGGAGGGGATCCTCCTTGCCATCGTAGGTTGGGAAGGACAGCTTGTGCGCGGGAGCGAGACACGGGAAGGTGTCGACGGAGGGGGGGAGGGGGGCGGCGATGCGCCTGGCGGGCGGCGACCTTTGGCCCCGTGTAGCCCTTCATCGAGGTTCTCGGATCCTCTTTGTGACTTGATCGTCCCGGGTTACGCTTTGCCATCGGTCCGCTTCTTGATGAAGTCGCGGGCTGCTGTCTCCAACATCGTCTTCATCTCAATCTCGGCGTCATGGAGTTGTTGACGGCGCTTGAGCGCTGCTGGATCGTCGCCTGAGAGGATAGAGAGCTTATCCTCGATCGTGTCCATCCTGATGTTGAATTTGGCGAACTCGTCCCCCAAATTCTTCAGCAGCTTCTTCGATTCGGCGTCCATGGTGGTGGGTGGATCGTAGTGGTCTCGGATACCGGCCGATTCGGCTAGATTGGGCCGAAATTGACACGTGAATTGGGGAATAGGGAGGAGAGGGAGAGGATGGGGCGATGGCGGTGGTGGCGGCGTGGCGGTGGTGACGCGGCCGGGAAGGCGTGGCGGCGGCGGTGGTGGGCGCGCTGGTGGCGGCGCGGGGGCGGGGGGTGGGGGGCGGCGCGGGAGGAGAGGGGGAGAGTTGGGATAATTTTCTTTATTGCTTGTTGCCCTGAAAGACATGGACCTTTACTTATATAGCCCGGCTAGTGGGACTTGTATCTCAAGCAATCTCTCTAAAGGTTTCCTTATAGATTGAATACCTTTTACAAGCATATCCTATTTATTTATTTCCTAATAAGGGTCTCCCTTATAGATGAGATATCCTTGCACACCAAAACGCCTAAAGATAATCCTAGATATTTTCCTCCTTTATTTCGAATTAATTGCCGAAGAATCCGCGGAAGGGAGACGACGGCGGCGGGCGAGCCAGGTGGGCGGCGCCGGCGCTCCGCGGCCCGGGCGGGCCTGTCCTTCGGGCCCGATTTCTGGGTCATGACAACAACCCTTAATCAGCGACTTGCGATCCGTTGCTATATGGGGGTACAGCGACTTTCAGTCCGTGGCTAAAACTTACAGCGACGGACCACTGCAGATATGTATTTCTTATGATTATACAGTGTTAAGAAAATGATTAGATATACTCGTTTTGGTCGTATACATGAGTCTGGTTTTATATGCTCAAAGTGGTAATTTATCCTATTACCCTTTTTCATATACTCTGCTAACATCAGTTAACATTGCATATTATACACTGCATGTGCAAAAGATGATGCATTCTCGGACCTTGCTGGGAGAAAAAAGGGGCGGGGGAGGGGAGGTGATCTCCGCTTTTTTTTGAAATTAACATTGCTGTTTAAGCCTTTCGCCAACAAGAACAGTGGCCACTGTCCTCCGTGAAGGCTCCAACCTCAAAGGGAATGCAGCCGCTCCAGCAGGTGATCCCTTTCCCAGATTGTTTAGTCTTGAATTGATTAAGCTGATTTCATCGAACAAAATATAGCTACTAGACAACCTAACATTAATCGTGAATTGATTCATCTTTCATTGAACAAAAATACAGCTACGAGACAACCTAACCTTAATATTGAATTCATTTAGCTGTCAATGAACAAGATACAGCTACTAGGCAAAACCTAACCTCTAACAGTAAATGCTTGATGAAAGTCTATGCTTATAGCAAATTATCTTGATAAAACTACTAGACGTAAGATATTTATTTTTCTGATATTACTCATAGACTATGATTACAAACATAATTATTAGTTTTGGTAAATATTTGCTAGTTTATAGACATTGATGAATTCCAATCTTGAGCGTGGAGTTTACTCGAGCAACTATACACTAAAATCTAATGCCTAGAAGGCCACTTCCATCAGAAGTCAGAACTACAGGCATCAAACATCAAGCATCATGAAAGATAATTATTGTGCTAAAGCATATGTGTATCATCATTACTCAAAAAGACTGAAAAGGCATACATATCATGCATGATTCAAGAAATTCTTTGTGCGTTGAAACTCTGCTCTGTCCTTCTCACAGATTGAATCAAGTGACCTTGAGAAATGCTGAAAGGAGAAAACTGATCTTTAAATGCCAAAAGTGTTCTACGTTTTAGCCCCGGTGTATACTCCTTACACGATGATGCATCTCCAGAAAAAATAATCAAAGCCTTTGCTGCTGCAGACTCCGTCAAGTCCCCTAAAGGGCCATGAACCAAGTCTAAAAGAATGGGAATAGCACCAACTTCCATCAGAACTTTTCTGATATACTCCTCATAGCTTAGCGGTGCAATAGCTCCTGCAACTTTCTCAATAATATCATGATTTTCGTTGCTCTTAAGGTCCACAAGAATAATTATTGCTGCAGAAGTTTTGAGGAAAGGATGGATGTCCAGATATCAAGCAAGAGCCTCATTAGTTATTACCAGGTCATCTTCACACCTGACGATTGCAACCAGATTCTCCAAAACCAGTCCAGCAATGTTCCCGATTCTAGCCAAGATGTAGAATACATCTTCGACGACGTGCTATCTTTGAACCTTTCGAAGGTGGATGGTTGTCCTTTAGCAAGCACATATATAAAGGTATATCGCCAGATTGATGAATCAAGGCTTAATCCACTTGATGAGACTATACCAAGCGCGCGCATTGGCAGCAACAAGCTTTGCTGAGGAATCACCATCCTTTAGCAGTCCAGCCAGTGCCAGCAGCACACGCATGGCTGACAAGAGAAGATCAGCCAACACTTGATGCACCAAGCATCCCAATCGCCTGATGTGCTCTAGTCCGTGACGCCAAGTTACCAAATGAAACGTGCTCCACTAAGTATTCGATCATTCCATCAGTTAATTAGGAGCTGACGACGGAATTCTCTCATCAATGCTAAGGCGCTCAGAATTTCCACCAGGCATCGTTTCGTTTCGTGCCACGAGAGCACGAGGCGGAGGCAGCCTGCAGACGAGGCGGTGGCGACCGCGAACGAGGCCGACAAGAGCCCGGATCGGACCGCGAGCTACCACACGGCGGGATCCGGAGCGTGGCTGACCATCCGCTTGACCTCCGGCGTGGCCCTCGCCGTCATTGCCTCGTCGCCGCTTCGACATATTCCTAGCCGTCTGTGCCCAGTCTGTTTTGTTGTGCCCCTGTCGAACAGGGGATGGGACACTCGTCACACTCCATCGCCATCACCCTAACCCTTTTTTAGCTATATAGGTCGTCAGGGCAAACGGCCCCCTACATAGTGTGTATGGAGCAAATCTTGGATGGATTGGTCATCGATGGAAACTGCTCGAATTTTTGGTTAACTTTTGAAGAAGCGAATGATCGATGGAAATGGAAGTGTAGTAACTTTTTTTTTTTCGAAAAGTATGATATATTAAGCATCAGCACAGTACATCCTCCCTATTACAAACTGAACAACGAAGAAAAAAAAAATTACAATTAAGTCCTCAAGATCCAATCTCATCTTCCTCGTCTCCGATCTCCACCGCCATCGACACCACCATGACGATCCATGTCCACCTTTGCTTCCGCCAATAAACACCAAGCATTGGAAAAGCCGCATCATCCATCGCCCAGATCACCAAGCGAATCGATTCCGTTGAAAGAAAATCGCCAGCCCCTTGGCAAAAAGAAAAGAGGAAAAGAAAATCCGCCGCCGCAGCCCGAGGACCAACGACCGGAAAAACATCCACCGCCGCCAGAAAACCCAGCGACGAGGAAGAACCACAAACCCATGAGGATTACCGAAGAGCTCACATACCGACACCAATTATTCGCGCACACGAAGCACGCAAAGATCCACCGGTAAGGCTGGTCCAAAAACTCGAAACTCGCTAGCTCGCTCGACTCGCTCGTTAATGGCTCGACTCGTGCTCGACTCGTTTCATAACAAGCCAACTCGATATAAAACAAGCTGGCTCGATTTTTAACGAGCTAGCTCGAGCCAGCTCGTGAGCAGCTCGTTGGCTCGAATGAGCCAGAGAATTCACGAGGCCAAAACACTAAAAATAGCTCGGCCCATACATTGCTCGTGAAGTCAGTTGCCTCGGCCCAGCCCAAACTTGATCAATCTACCTTTCAAGTGTCAAGTCGTAGCTTATTTATTTTGCTTGTTTCGTGAATTATTGGATGATGTTGTCTAAACTGTATGAGTACGAGACTATCGTCATATCATGGTGGCCGGGTGGGCTGTTTTTAAACTTTGACGATTTTTGGATCATTCGATGCATGGATGGATTAAATTTATATGTACTTGATGTTTGTTGGCTTGTTGTTCACGTATATTTCCCTGTAATGTGTTTTTGAGGTTTGGCTCGCGAGCCAAAACGAGCTGCTCGAGCTCTTAACGAGCCGAGCCGAGCTGCTCTTCTAGCTCGTTTGTTTAACGAGCCGAGCCGAGCCAACATCTAAACGAGCCGAGCTGAAACGAGCCGAGCTGGCTCGTTAGCCACCCCGATCCACCGGTACCTAAAAACTTTATTTGCCGTGCTCGTGGCGATGCCACAGCCGAACCCTAAACTCCATCACACATGGAGAGACACGTACTAACCCTAAGAACTCAATCTAATAGGAAAAACTTATGGAAAAGCATGGATCCCCACTCCCTTCAGCCCACCGACGAGGATGCCGGAGGGAAGGGAGGGGGACCAACGGTGGTAGGCGGGGCCGCTGCTGCGGCTGCTGCCCTAACTCTCACGGCGCGAGACCCTTGGAAGTTACAATTATTATCTCGGGGAAAGAATATTTGGTGGAAGTGTAGTAACTAATAAAGATGTATATGTCTGAGGTCCGTATGCTAGCTGGAGCTCTGTTCTAGATTAAGGAATGTTTGACTCGTGACTATAATTTGACACCGTAGATTTGTCAAGATGATTGACGTCACATCATCGGTTTGCTGCTTGTGCGTATATCTGAGCAGTTGACCCGAGGCCCGGTGGCACGGACCGAAGCATCGAAATTTCGGCCCGACACGATCGGCCGTGCTCGGCCGGCCCGTGCCCACTCCAAACCGTGCCTGGGCCGACCCCGATGCATGCTTGGTCGGCACGGCCCGATCCTAATTCATCTCCTCAAAAAATAGGAAAAACACTCAGCCATCTTCCCGAGAGTAGAAAAACAACCAACCAGCCTGCTAGCTCATTAGCTATCTCCTAAAAAAAGCAGCCCACCATGCCACTAGCTCATCAGGCCACAAGCCCACCAGCTCAAAAAAATAGAAAAAAACAACGTGGATTCACTATTGGTCCTGTGCTTATCCGGGCCGGCCCGACACGGAAATAGGCCCGTGAACCATGCCTGGGCTTGAAATCAAGCACGGTGGCCTGGATTAGCACGACACGGCAGCCCACGAGCCGCGCCCTAGCAGGCCCGTGGCATGCTGGGCTGTGCCGCCCGTTGCTCAAGGATACCTGTGCGGGAGGGGCTTGGTGATTGTTGCCACCTCCGACCATTGGCCATTGCGAGGGCTTTTGTACTTATCTCGTGAAAGATTCATCACGAAGAGTAACTATAGACTTTTTGTGAACTTTTTTGTGACACGGATCTAAAGATCGATCTCAATGGAGATGTAGGTTGCCGACAAGCAACCGAACCTTGAAAACAAACATGATGTCGCTTGCCCTTGGTGTTTTGCTTCTCTCAACACTTGTGTCGGTGATATGGACTAGGGTACCTCATTGCTCGAATATTTTCCCAGACTGAGCCAAAGAAGGTGAAAATGAGGTCCAGTCAAGCCAACATACATCATCATACGTGGCGGACAAGAAACCTATCATGGTATGGGGCCTCGAAGCCTAATTCTACAAGATATGATAGTTATTTTGTTGTAGATTTCCTTGTAACTAACTAGGAAACATATTTGTAAAACGATCGAGACTATGTAACTCTACTCTCCGGAATATATTAGGTGGATTAGTGAGCCCCATTCTCGGAATATAAGGCGGATTAGCGAGCAACGATCGAGCACTATCCCAACATATTCTAAGGCACATTGTATGCATGTTTGAAGGACAGCAGTGGCTCTTCACGGTCGTTCTTTGGCAAGCGAAGGCGGCCGTTCTTGCATCGCTTCGCGGGTAGAGGCAGAGCCTTTCTTGCACTGCCATGGTTGGAAAGCAATCGCGGCAAAGCCGCCTTCATGTTGCTTCCTTGGACGAGCGGATGCAGAGCCTTCCTTGCATTGGCTTTGTATTTGTGTTCATTTGTGTATGCTTGTTCATAGGAGCATATCGGAGGGTAGGAACAAACTAATGTTGTAAAGAACTGATTTATCACCTTCTACCTCTTAGCTCTTGTAGAATTTCATGTTGATAACATGTTAGAAATCATCTCTTTGTGTGGGTGTTAGAACAACAAAAACACAAAAACACAGGATGTTTGAGTGGAGGAAAAGCTCTGTATTTCTTTGTTTCACTTTTCACTGTTGTACATTTCAATGAAAATGACCTCCTATTTATAAGAGAATTTGACAGGATAAAACCATGCTACAGTGTGTGAATCACTTGACTTCTTCTCTATTGCATCTAATTTGCCTCCATATTGAGTCAGTGTTCATACTTGTTTTTTGACTCAATTTTGACAAACAATGTAGCAAATTAAATGTGACTATCCGTCCATATAGGAAGAGAACTACTTTTTTTGGAGACCACGCCGTTCTTGCGTGTTTTTCATTAAGCAGAGTAAAGTTCAAACAACAAGATGCAACGGTAACCAAACGATTATCGAAGCCACACCTAGCTACTCTTTGGATACAAAAGAAGGGATTACATTTTGACCAATTTGCAACAAAGCAGCCGGACACAAGCAGGATTAGGCGAACTCCTCACCCAACCCCTCGGTGTTGAGGTCCAAAGTGGAGAGGTCGAACGCTCCATTGAGAAGGATCTCAAACGGGCGCCGCTAGCCGGCGGCATTCCCCCAAGACGGCCCCGACCTTGTCCTCAACGGCGCCGGGAGCCTCACCTGCCTCCACTTCCACGCCCGGCTTCGAAGCAAGAGGTTGCGGGCCTGCAGAGTCGCGTTAGCCGCCCTCGGCTGCGACGCGACCGGCGCCGCGACGGCGCAGGTGTGGGTAGGAGGCTGGAGTGCGCGACCGGGCGCAGCGCGCGGTCCCGACTTGAGGATTGGCGTGGCCAGCGGCACACACACACCCGGTCCTCAATCTCCCCGCGGCCTGACAGACCTCGGCTCTGCGAGGCGGCATAACGCCGGCATCGCAAGACGGGGCGGCTCCGCGAACCGCAGTGTTCGACCGGTCATCGATGGCGGGCCGTGGCCGTATCCGTTTGCAATGGAACCGCCGCGGGAGCCAACGGCGTAGTACCCCGTCCCGGCAACCTCATCGAGCACCGACACCATGGCAACGGCAAGGCTGAACTGATCCATGCGCGACGGCGACGAGGGGCCAGCAAGACTGGACCGCCAAGGAAGGTGGGTGCACGATGAGGGAGGCCGCGATCTCATCGAGCATTGGGTCCACTCTAACCGGGGAGGGCTCCACGCCCGCACAAAGTGTGAGCGGCGGAGGCCACACGAAGCCGCCTGCTGGGGCCCATCCCACACATCTCCATTCGCCGAGCAGGCTCCGGGCGAGAGGCCCTCCCCGCGGCGGCGGTGGTGTAGGTGACGCGGGTGGGGTCGGGATCGCCTCTCGCCGGCCAACCACCGTGGCCGCCGATCCAGCCGGGCGGGAGGCCCGGGAGGGGCTCGCGGCATGCAAGGACAAGCGATCGCACTTGGCCCCGGTACCCAGGACCTTCAACGGGCATCGACGCGCCCGATGCCCCTTGCAGCAGTAGTAGCTACACGATGGAGAGGTGTAGAGCTCACGGACATGCCCGTTGAGAGGCAGGTGAAGCAACGGCCGACTAGCTTTGGCGGGACGGGTCGCGGGTGATGCGGTCGACGGTGGTCGGAGGCCCGCGATCGCCGCCGGCGGGAGGACCTCCCCGCCGCCCGTGGACGGCCCGGGCGGGAGGCGCGGCGGTGGGGCCCCGGCCGGAGGTGGACAGGGACGCGCCCTGGCGCCAAGCGATCACGCTGCACCTTCGGACCAAGGCGTTGGTGGACAGAGACGCGGTTGACCGGGGCCTGGGGACAGCCACGGCTACGGCGCGCCCGGTGCGACTTGGTTCTTCTTCATCATGCCGCGGCGCCGGGCCGCCGTGCCTCTTCTTCTTGTCGGGGCCACGCGCGGAGGAGGCGGGGATGGCGGGAGCACCGACGGAGCGCCATTGTCGGGCGAAACCACCCCGGGTGGCCTCGACGTCCAACCACCGGCGCAAAGGCGGCCCTCGGCACCCGGCCCCAAAGCGCTGGAGACGGCGGGACAGGGGGCAGCAGCAGTTGACCGGTGCCCCATGGCCGGTAGCGGTGGAGGGCGCGGAAGGTAGCGGCGGGATTGGCTCCTCAAGCTCGTCGTCGGGAGCGATCGGACATCGGGATATCAGTCCAGCGTTCCCCCTTGGTCCCGCCGACGAAGAGGGGAAGAAGGGGCGGGCTCGGCGGAGAGGCACCCCCGGTGCGGTGTCATCAACATCGGGTAGAACCTCGCCCTCTTCAACCTCCCCGACGGGAGTTAGCACCGGCGGACAGGGGGTGGTGCCGCCAAGGCCCCCAACCAGGACGTCTTCATCGCCGAGGCTGCAAGGCGATGTCTTCGTCGTGGAGGTTGCCGGCAGCGACGCCCTCCGCCCCGGGCTGCGCGCGCCAACGGGGCGGCGCGGCAAAGAACACGCCCTCCTCCACGGGCGCGGCGTGGCTGCTGCGGCGACGCTGGTGGCGACGCATCGTCCACCACGGGCAGCGCGCGCCGGACGCTGGCGGCGCCGGCCGTGCCGTGAGCTCGCGCCCGCCCACGCACGAGGGGGGTCCGGGCGCCGACGGCTGCCGGCGAACCGGGCTGGGGGGATGCGTCCTCCTCCGGAGGGTCGCGCGCCGCGCACAGCCGCTGGAGCGCCCTCCCGACACCATGGATGGACGTATCAGCCGGAGGGGAGTGCGGATCTGGGCTGGGGTTGGGTGGGGTGCTGGCTGGAGGGGGGCCGACGGCAGCGGGCGGCGGCGGCGCCGCCGCCAACGGGCAGAGGGGAGGGTCGGGAGGTTTGGGGTACATCACAAGCACTCTACCCGGGAAGAGAACTACTGAATCGGGGTAAAGGGTATAGTTGCTTGTACGTATGCATGCACATTTTAAATTATTTTTTTCTTATTTACGGTTTTTATTTTATATGTATATATATTTTTTAAGACACCAAGAAAGCACTTGTCCCAAGTTTGCTGCCTTTCTTAGCTAGCGCAGCCGAAGCATTATTCGATCAGTGACATGCGAAATGTGCTTTGTGACCAAGGATGTGAAATCGCATTCTTGCGGATGCCGTATGAAGTAGAAGTGTGCTTCACCACTTCCGAATTAATAAGTGTCTGTCTTGAGCCGTGAACGGTGCAAGCTGACGCTGTAAGCATCCTAAATTCGGTGCTGGTGCTAAATCTTGCAGTCAGAGACTATAGTACAAAGATAGCAAAGCGGTCACAAATGATAGCTAATATGCATGTTTCAAAGGCCCTTATTAAAGCTATGAGTGAATATCATTAGGCGTTAGCAAACTAATTATAAGATAGTCAGAAACCTGACAGAACTGCCTAAGAAAACAACAGCCTTTCTAGCTCTTTACCCAGTTTCATTCTGTTGTGGCCCTCGAGCAGAGAGGAGCAAGGAGCCACGCCGCACACACTACTACCTAAATGATTTTAGGTGGCGGTCAAAATTGATTTTCCGTGGCGGTTTTTCATGACCGCCACAGGTAGGGTCACGGAAAATGATTCATTTTCGTGGCGGTCAAAATGCCCGCCACGGATAATAAAAATAATAAAAAGAAAAGCCCGGATCGGGCCCGGATCGAGCCCGCCGTCGAGCCCGCCCGCCGGGTTTTGGGTGTCGCCGCCCGCCGGCGCCGTGGTCGGATTCGCCTCCCAGCCCGGCGGATCTGGAGGGAGGGGCGCGGATCCGGAGGTGGACGAGCTCGAGGTGGCCGGATCCCGCGCCGCCGCCAAGACCGGATAGCGCCGCCGGGGGTTCCGCCTCCGCGCTTGAGAGAGACGCGTTTCGATGGAGAGGTCACTCGATCCGCCCGGCGAGCTCGATGTAGAGGTCGCTGACGCCACGAGCTCGCGCCGCCGCCGCGGGATGCAAGCGCGAGCCACCGCCGCCCTCGCCCGCGCTCCTCCCGCCTCGGCGCGGCGCGCCGCCGCCGCCCCCGCCGCAAGGCGATCGCCAGACGCCGTCCCCGCCGCGGCGCGCCGCCGCCTGCCGTGCCGACCGAGGGAGGGAGAGTCGGGAGGGAGGAGGGAGAGTCGGAGGGTCGCGACGAGTGAGGGAGAGTCGGGAGGGAGGGGCCGCCACTGTGCGGTCGCCGAGGGAGAGAGAAGGGAGTGAAGTTAGGGTTAGGTTGAGAGAGTGGGGTGTTTCTTTTATATGCTTAAGGTGCTAGTGGGCTGGTTTGGGCCTTCAGAGATGGGTCGTTTGGACCTTATTAACCATGGCGGTTTTTACCGCCACGGTTAATTGATTTACCATGACGGTTATTAAAACCGCCCACGGTTAATTAAAAAAAAAACCGCCACGGTAAATCAAGCCATTTTACCGTGGCGGTTTTCTAAATGCCCGCCACGGAAAATCTTTTCCAAGTGCCTCGTAAAATCAATTCTGTAGTAGTGACAATCCAATCATGATTCATGAGTTCGCAATGTGTCGACGCACACAAGCCGGAACGCGATGAGCTGGTGACCAGGTAGGGCACCACGCCTCCCGATGACGACATCTTGATCTTGGTTCTTGGCTCTTTGTGAACTGTGATCGCCGATGATGATGCGATAAGTTGTTTCAGTTCATGTCCAAGCTCTATGTATCTTTTTCCGTTGTTTATTTTTAACCTAAATTAATTATTTGTATAGTACTAAAATATATTTTTAGACTTTTGTTTTTGCTTTATAAGTAAATCAACTCTTATATATTATAAATTTTATACATGGTCTAGAGGGCTATCTCGACGAGTTCTCCAAAGGGCCCTCAAAATCCAATGACCGGCACTGGGACAAATAATACAGTAAATACCCCAAGGTAACCGGCTTAAATTTGAAGAAAGATCGAAAGTATAATGTACTTATCTTGCGCAACCAGAGAACTTCGGAAGGAGGATAACTCTTTGCCTCAGAAAGAGTCCCGGATTGGAAAATAATCAGGGAGAGGCATACGAATACCCATAACAATACTAGCTAAGGAGACCTTTGCTTTCGAAATGAGCATGCCCTGGCCGAAATGGTAGGTTGCTTGCTAGCTTTCAGGAGTGTCGAGATGGTCTGAGCTTTTGGGTTGGCGTTAGCTCGAGACTGTTGCGAGAAGCCGAGGACACATTTGTTGGTGGCTTCGCACTCATGCGAGTAGCTGCGCCCAGGCCCGGTCTTGTCATCAACTCACACGTCTGGACATAAGGACGTACTGTCGTACTCGCGGGGCTGGGATTTATTTCATGATTTTTCGGTGATTTTTCGACGCTATGCATTAAGTGGTAGGCGACGCCTCCGTCGACAGCGAGACGTCTGTGGTGATCGCCTGTGGTGATTTCGTGAACTTCAAGATCTGGTCGCTTAGTCCTTCGAAGGTGTTCACGGGGTAAGGATTTGCGCGTCCGTGTGTTTGTAGGGGTGAGCGTGTGAATGTTGGACGTCGGTGATGAAGACAAGAAGAAGAGCGGACACGAAGGAGAGCTTGCATACTAGGAATAGGCCCTCCACCATATGGTTTTGTAAAATAGCAAAGGATAACACATCTCTCGAAATTGTTATGGGTTGTTAAACACATACCACGCACACCCAACCACGTGAATTTTATAAAAGAAACATGTGAGTCTAGGTTCAATAATATTTACAAAACTGGATTTATTCAACATGTATTATTTGAGTCTAGATACGATAATATTTACAAAACTGGATTTATTCTCAAAATACTACTAGTATAGTTGGTTGTTTGAGTTGGTCACATCAATCTTATCCTACTAGTAAGCCACCAGCATGGATGAGAGCCACAAAGGATAGAGTCTGCTGACCCCACTAGATCCATAACACTATCCATACAAGATTTCCCTCCACCAAAGCCAGACGCACATCAATCCTGATCAGGTTATGATTCATGATGCCCTTGGGGCAACAAAGGGGATTGCGACCGTTTGTTATTATCACAAATTCATTACCTTGTCACATCAAGAATCAACAGATATTTCGTGGCCCCTCAAAGGTTTCTTTCAGCATGCAGGTTTAGGTGTTTTTTGAATGGCAAAGGAAAGGAACCCCAAGATCCGTATCAAGATCAGGCGAGTCCCATGACTGCAGCATGCACTGTTATACAAGGCATCAATTATGACTGCAGCCTGCACTGTCATACAAGGCACCAATTGTCATAGGTTTCCTTTTCCAAGTGTGTGGTTCTAGCTAGCTGCCGAAGCATATGGTGTCATTGCGTGGGTTAATGGTGCTTGAGCAAGGGTGTTGGGGCAGCCCATATTCATATGGGTCAACTCCCCTACAAGAGGTATAATAGGGGCTAGTGCAGTCAATGACTTGTCAATTTCTTCCCCACTGAGAGGTCACTTGTAAGTCGCTTGCCTATATAAATAGGCAACTGCATGACTCTCCTTCCAACTCTTGTTAACACACCCTAGCTGCTTCTTTTCCTAAACCGCTTTCCCAATAGAGAGCAAAGGCTAACTAGAGATGATAAAGTTTAATTCTTTTGGAATGACTATGCAATCGAAAGAATATATCATGGGTTATGCAGTTGAAAAATATATCATCAGTGCCGCAAATTTACAGACGGTAAGAGTACAAACTTTAAAATTGTCTTCATTATATATATTACTAACCGAAAATACAAATAGACGATTTTGAATGACTAATTCTATAAATAACAATTAATCTTGGTTCATAAACTTTTGGAAACAAATGGTACAGCACTAGTATGCATGTATCATATATGTTATTAGAACACAACTAAATAGCATGTCACTTTATTTCCTATTCATCAGACTACACACGTATAAAACTTACAGTGTAGCACAACTCCACAACCTGCATGATCGTATCACTATTCTTCATCTCTACTAATTAAAGTATAAATTGCACACAAACTCTCTTGTCTTGTAACTCCTAATTAAGACTCATGAGTGATGGCCACCCTTCTTTCTATCTTCTACAACAAAAGAACTGTTGTTTTATATATTTTATTAATTGTTTTGTGTAAAAGCACTACCAACCTGTTGGACCTTAAGAAGACAACATGTCAGGATGCTTTATCTCCTTTTTCCTTTCCATTACATAATTGTGGATATGTTGTTTTTCACTCGATACAGCTGATGCAAATGGACTTTCTGGGAGGAGTTCGATCTGATTGCTGCAATTGCAATTAGAAATGTATCATTGTTATTTACTTAAAAAAATCCAAATGGCGTATGACAAGTGTAATGTCAATGTGCAATGCAAGAAAATGGCACTTATATGATGTTTTGATTGTGTGTACTACTAATACATACGGGTACCTCTCTTTGTCATTGTAGTTCTTGGTTGCATGTGTTTGGGGAGCTTGGCTTGTGGAGACGATTTCCAAGGAATCTGGCGTCATGAGGGGTTGGTCCATCAAATGGTCAACATCGTCTTTGGAATCTGATTAACAAAAATAATAAAATTAGAAAAAATGCAAAACTTAATTAACCTTAAGGTTGAAGATGGGATAGTAAGGTAAGAAATTATGGCATTTGTAGACCTGATGCTGAGAGGCAATTGAGGGAATTAACGCCATCGTCCCCAATGCTGCAATCGAAGTAGGCATACTGTTGCGACAACGAGTCAATCCTGACCGCCCCTGCGAAGTGCTTCCTATCAAGCTCGATCAGCCTCTCCCGCTTCTCTACCATTTGCTTTCTCATCATCCTGCTTGAAGGCTCGTATTCATCTAGAGCAAGCAAAACTAAGTTATCAATGTCAATAATGGTTGTGAATCATCGTAACATGTAGATTTAAAAGACTAAGCTCATATTCATCTAGACCAAGCAAATAAGTATATATTCAATGTCAGTGGTTGTGGATCATCGTAAATGTAGAGGTCGTAAGGGTCTTTGGCCATTACCGGGATAAAAATCTGGATGGTCATCAATGTCGACAAAGCGAGTAGGATAATACTGCATCGGCTTCATCTTATCCACGCACGTCCTGGAATAGGGAACTTCTATAAGGTTGCACACACAAATGTATGGAATAAAAAAAAAAAAAAACTGTAGAAACCAATTAGAGCATGCAGATTATAGTAATTACCGTTCAATGCACTTGGATTTCTCTCTGTAGGGTTTAACAAGGACCCTTGATCCACATATGAAATGTGGGTTGCGCCTCATGAGTATGGTGCTCACCGTCTCCGAATTATGGAAGCTCACAAAGCCAAACATACGCCTCTCCTGACATGGGATCCTCACGTCACGCACAGGACCATACTGCCTGCAGAGTGCAAAATGCAGGTGTCAAACACATCATTGTCGTAAATAATGTATAAGAAGTTTACAATTTATTGTGTGTATATGCATCTCTAACATCAAAATTGAAACCAAATATTGGCATACATAAAGTAATTTTCGACGTCTTGCTCGATGAAGGTGCTCTCAGCGGGAAAAGTGAGGTATATCTGGTGCGAGCTGGCTGGGACGGAGCCCATGTCTCCTCTCTCACCCCTGAACTCCGTGTACCTGGCGGCGTCCTCCGCCAGAACCACCGAGTGTTGCCCGTGCGGCCTACACGCATTACATTTATTTACATGTCACAGTACATTGCTACAATGAATAACTGAATATGTATACATTATTAATTACCTTTCGATGATACTGATCTTGCTGAGTCGAGAGAGCAGCCTGGTGAGGCTGAAGCCGGCCTTCCCATGGCGTTGGCTCTCGGTGAGGTAGCCCTCGGCCTGGAGGCCCTTGCCATATCTTTCACCATAAAGGGTGGGCAGCGACGCAATGGACAGCGGCTGGCCGTGGCGCGAGTTGAGAAGCTCGATGATCTCCAGCTCCAGCTGCTCCAGCGCGCCGGGCGTGGTGCCACCGCCGCCGCTGTGGTGGCCGTCGTCGGCGAACCCGTCGGTGGCAGAGAAGACCTGGTGGTGGTGATGCGAGTAGTGGTGCGAGTAGTGGCAGTTCTGGCCGTTCTTGCACATGCCCTTGATGAAGTAGTGGCAGGGGCGGCGCGTCGACGACAGGCCGTTGGCGCGCCTGGCCGCGGCCCTCGGTGGTGTGCCGCCATTGTGGAACGCGTCCTCCCCCGCCGGCGTAGTAGTACCCTCCGGCGTAGTTGTGCTGGTGGTCGTCGACGAGGCCGTTGTGGTTCTGCTGCTGCGTTAGCAACGCGTAGTGGCCGTCGGTGCCGGCGGCGGCGTCGACGAGCGGGAAGTCCTCCGCCAGCGCCTTGGGCACGGGCGCCGCGTGCCCGTGCTCCGGCCAGTAGTGGAAGCCGAAGGCGGCCGCCGGGGCGCAGTGGTGGCGCGGGCTGGCAGCGGCCGGGTGGTACCCGGCGGCGGCGGCGGCCCTGATCTGGTTGTGGTGGTGGTGCGCGGAGCAGCGCGCGTAGATGACGGCGAGCGCGGCCTTGGCGTCGCTGATCCTGGCCTGCACCGCGGCCTCGTTGCCGTAGGCGAGCTGCACCATCTCGTCGTCGTCGGGCTCGCGGAGGAGCATGCAGCCGAGGATCTTGCCCGCGTTATGCGGCTCCACCTGCTTCACCCGCAGGTACGCCAGCTTCAAAACCTCGGAAATGTCCATCGCCAACGATCAGCTTCACATCGATCGGCAGATGGATCGATCGGAGCACTCTCAAATCTCAACAAGAATATATATCTGTTTTCTGTTCTCTTCTACAAGCAGAAGAAAACAGGAGGAGAACGAGGAGGCCACCGCTCCTTATAAACAAGAAGAAACAAACACTCGCGCTGGCCGGGACTGTGAGTGGAGGGGAGCGGAGCGGCGACCGAGGAGGCCGGAGACGAGCGGTTCGCAGGGCGCTTTGCCGAGTCCTCCTTCTCGAACGCAGTCCCTGCCCCGATCGAGTAGTGTAACTAACACACGAGATGGGATCACTAGCGGCGCGCGGGCGGCGGCAGCGACGCGGAGCGCGTCGTTTGGATCTTGGATGGCTGCTGGCCACTTCCACGACTCCTTCCGCGCGCACCACCGAGAGATTAGCGGAGGCGGTTGCTCGCCTTTCTTTTTTAATTTCTTCTCTTTTTTTTTTTTTCTATCTACCATATATAGTTGTTATTGTTAATTGTTAATAATCCAGCGATTCCAGCCATTTATTATGCATCCAAGGGAAAGGGAGGATCGAGAGGCGGTTGTTCAAAGGCAAATGGAAATATCCCGGATTATGTGTGTCTTTGACGTGATGCATGGCATGGGGCGATAGAGACGAACGTACAGTAGTTTTGGCCAAGCGCGCCCAACCAGGCCAGGTGGCGGCACGTGGCATTTGAGTTTTTTTTTTTTTAACTTGCCGCATGATGGTTCAACTTGTTTTTGGCGTGAAGCACGCATCACGCATGTTTTGAATTTATCTTTTGTTTTCCAGTGGTGAATTATATTAGCCTGCGTCAAAAAAAAAAAAAATTTTTTTCAACTTTCTATTTTCATTTTCTGATTAATATAACCATTTAATGGTTTATCTACTTTTAAAAAACAATAATGGCTGATTTGTTGAAGCTCTTTTTTTTTTTTTTTTGAGTAATCACAGAGCTTCCATTAATTCACGGCAGGAGTACAATCAACGGCCGCTAGATCAACTAGCCAGTCCGGGATTACATCAACCCAAAAACGAGAGCGAAAGGAACTCGACACCGTAGCGGCACAAACATGAGCCACCGTGTTTGCGCCCCGACGCACCCAATTAACTCTAAAATCAGAAAAACTCTTGCCTAACTCTATAATATCAAAACACAAACCACCGATGGACCATCTTGCTGAATTTGGTTCCTTGAGCAAGTCCCTGGCAATCGACCACCAGGATCACCTTCTCTCGCACCTAGCTCCACAGCAAGTTCCAAGCCCTCCTTCGCTGCAAGGGCCTCCGCCATAAGTCCATCTGCCACATCGTCAAACCACCGGCCTGCCGCACCAACAATAGCTCCAGAATGATCACGAATTACCACCCCGGATCTACCCGAGTAGTCCCCCCGATTGAAGCCTGCGTCAGTATTGATCTTCAACCATCCCACCTGCGGAAGCTCCCATCTAGGGCGGGCCATTGGCTGATTCAGACGCTTAGGAGTCTTCAGTGATGTCAGGTCCCCAATCAGGTTGGAAATGAACCTTGTCGTGGCGCCCGACTCCCAAACCTTGCGGCTCCACACACCCAAACAGCCCTAGTAGCAAAAGAACAGGCGTCAGGGAGCAGCACGTCCGTTGCCCATGAGGTTGGGTGTAAGCTCGGAATTGTCACCCCCGTATACTTCTTAACCTCTTGCCAGAATCTTCTTGTGATCGGGCACTGGAAGAACACATGGTATAGCGATTCCTCAGAGTCGCCACACATTTCACAATGACTCTCCTTTGCTATATGCCTTCTTTTTTCAATTTAGATTTCGATGGCAGAGAGTTGTGCAGAACCCTCCACCAAAACACCCTGATCTTCGGTGGGACATCAAGTTTCCACAGCATACTCCAAAATGCAGAGGGATGACGTTGTGGCTTGGGCACCTGAGAAGCATGCATGGAAACTACTTAGTTCGATCTGCGCACAAGATGTTGAAGCATGATCAGATGGCAGCGGCAATGGCCGCCTCGGAGGAGATTTGTTGAAGCTCTTATCTTCTAGAGGATAACTGGAGTACCAGTCCCGGCAAAACCGCCTGAAGTGCTATGTATTTGGAGTATCGCCTTAACCGATGCCTGATCAAGATATGTTCAGCCTTGTGTTCCTTCTCCGGGGTAATAAATGTGACACATGTACAAAGGCATTTGGGTTTGCACCCTGCCCGGCCTTGAGTTTGTATTTAGACATTTGTTTCGGATCCCAAACGTCTAAAATTGGCAATATAGGAGACATAGTTTCAACGTATGTCTATGTCTACCATGTTTAGAGAGTGACAAAGACATTTTGCATTAGCTGAGACCAATAATATAGTTGTTCGTTATTTTTTTTTTTGTTTATATATGATTACTACGTCCATGTAGTAGACGTGAAATTGTAACAGAGAGAGAGAGTTTAGACACCGACAACCACATTTGTTTTTGAGAAATGCTACCTTCTACCCGGTTGTTTTGGGTCTTCCCAACATCTGAATTTTGGACCCTAGGATGTGCCATGTGGCGCTATATGAAACGTCTAATATTCTTCCACATCCTTTCTTCTTCTCCGTCCGTTCTCTGCCTCACGCTCGACTTCTACAGGGTCCACCTCCACCCCCGCCTGTCCATGTGACGGACGCCACCGCACCCCGCATGCCAACCTCCAACACCGCCCCTGCTGGCCCAAGACATCACCCTCCGCCGCCACCTGCCCCGACCAGCCTCTAGAGCCGCCCCTAACGTCCCCAGGTGGCCCCACTGCTGCCCCCAGTGCTGGCTCAACGTTCTTCTATGCCTCATGTTCTTCCATTTGTAAATTTATAATTTTGTGAATAATTTGACGACACTTGTGAAGAATTTTATGTATATTTCTCGATGACTAGAATTCATAGAAATTATGGCAACCGATATTTGAATTTTTTTGGTTTATATTTAGGGCGTGTTTGGCGAGCCCAACCCAGAAAAATAGCTCAGAGTCGTAGATCCGCGCAACTCCACCGTGGAGCAGCTCCATTGTGAATCCGAGATCCCGAAAAGCGTTTGGTATAGCTCCGCATTTCTCGTCATCCGTATGACATCTATGGCCCACATGACATTTTTTTTTTGCTTCATGTATGTAAACAGATCGAGAATCACAGACACAGCGTATACTTGTTCTAGAAAAATCGTTTTTTTTAAATGAGATGTTCTAGAAAAAATTGTTGACGAAGATGGTTTGTGTTCGTGGTGAACCAGGCAGCCAGTAGGTAGCGACAGTTACCACGAGGGGCACACGGCGGCCTGAGAGCGGCGTGCCACCAGGGGGCCTGCTGCTGCGGCGTGCTGCCCTTTGCCTGCTGAAGCTGCTGCCGTGCCTTGGACACCATCGCCGAGGACATTAGACGGAGTGGGACGGCGCACCGGATGGATCTACATGTCGCTGCAGCTTGCAGGACAGGCCCGCCGCCGCTCCATGGCCTCAGCCGTGTGGGCCCGCGCGCCGCCGCGAGAGGGAGGGCCGGCCGCTCGAGAGCACCAGCGCGCGGCGCGAGGAGGCCCGCGAGGGAGATGGAGGGGAACGGGAACGTCACGGGGGCTCGCGCTCGCTGCGGCGGAGGTGTAGTGGCGGCGGCAAGAGGACTCGGCGGCGCTTGGAGGAGGGAGGGGTGGCCCGGCGCGGGGAGGGAGGTGCGCTCGGTGGGCACGCCGGGGAGGGAGGTGCGGGCGGCGAGCAGCGCGGGGAGCGAGGTGCGTGCGGTGCTCGGAGAAATCACGGGAAGAAGAGGGAAGGAAATAAAATGAACCGGTCATTTTCCACTAATGAGTGAGTGGTGGGTAATTTCTTCCAACTTCATCAAATGATTTCGTGGAAAGCACCCTCGAGAGCAACTCCACCAAATCCATGGATTTGTGGCCTGCTCCACCTTTTTTTAGCAGATCTACGATGGAGTTCTTTGGAGTCGAGACCGTTTAAAAATACGAAAAAACTTGGAGTAGATTTGGATTTTAGGATCCTGAGGCTGCGTGGGAGCTCCGCCAAACACGCCCTTATGCTACTCTCATATTACACCACTCTTTTCAATAACTTACACCGAAAAAGTAATTGTAAATATAGGAGTAAGTTGGTATAAATATAGTAGGTGGAAGGTTAAAATCAAGTTGTTTTTAAGAGCTAAAACAACAGATTATTATATTTACACCTCCTTGTTTTTCGCTAGAGATCGACAAAATGTTACCCTGTGCTTATCGAGTTATCCTAGTGGCCGTTAAAATCAATCGTCCTCTCATATGGGGGGCAATTGGAAACCACAGGACAGGAGAGTGTTTGGGCCGAAAACACAGGAGAACAAGGTCGTTTTGATAAAATAATACTCGGAACGCAGGTCCAACTGGCAGACACAACATTGACCGACAGATACAACACCCATGCGCGGCTTGGACCAAACACGACCCGACCCGAGCCGTGGGCGTTGGCGAAGGCCGCCGTGTCGACGCCACGGTGGGCACTACGGAGCAGAAGATGCCCACCATGTTGGTGCTGCACCTCACGAGCGACATTGTCGTCTGTTGGGTTGGGTTTGCTGAGTGGTGACTGCTGCTCAGAGAGATTCTGGATGGATTTGCTAAGTGCTTGTTCGCAACTTACTTGATGTATCGCTAGGCTTTGCTTTGCTCCCTTCCGATGATGCTGTGCTCAATGACAAACAGCTGCTGCTCAATCTGGATGTCAGGGTAGCACTCTCCATCATTCTCTAACAACTGAAGGTCAGCAAACTCATTAATTAATCTCATCAAACCTAGCAGCATCAAAGGGGCGATCCTTGTTCATCTTTTTAAAAAAATAAAAAAAAAAGATTCAGAAAGGAGCCAATGTAACTCATCAACTTGTAAAAAATTTGAAATTACAGTAAGACATTTGCAGAAAAAATTATAAATGACTAGATCTCTGACTAGCCAATGAAAAATTTGCTTTGCAGAAGTGCAACAAGGAAAGTTATGAATCGGCTGTGTGAGGAAATATATCAGAGAATTGGTTGTGAGCCATGGGAGCATGTTTCCCAAACACACTCACAAAGTCGTGGCCAAACATCCCAACCCCACACACTCCATGGTGACTCTTGAGAGCTGAGAGTTGGCGAGTGCTCACTAATCAGCTATGGCAGATCTGATTGTAGACCAAGTGTATGGCAGATCTGATTGTAGACCAAGTGGTTGAGAAGGGGCTAGAAGGAGCTGATCGTTCAGACGGTACAGTGACTCCGGTAAGGAATAAACACAGCGACATACAGGCTTTCACGATCATGCCTAAGCTTGTAGATCACTTGCCAATACATTTGCCATAAAGTATTGTCTTTAGCCTAAATATAAGGGAACAAGTCGAAATACATTCTGCATTAATCGTACTCACATGACAGTCAAAGAGATCTCAAGTGCTCAACTCACACGGTCACACTATGCGCCAATGACCATTAGCCTGCCTGATCGGCTGCATTCATTCAGCTGCAGCTCTTGCTGCCCTGCTGCAAATTCATTCACATTGTGTTCACCACTACAATAGCTGGGATGTTGGCCCTCTAAACAACTGATGAGAAAGGGAAACTGCCCGATGCCACAATTCAAAAAACAGAGTCCAATCCAGAGAGCATGGAAGATAAGACAAGTGGGAATTAAATCCTTGAAAAGATACAGAGACAAGAAAATAAATAATATCAGATTGTGCAACCACCACCTCATAACAGGCACAGAATGGGTGAGAATCCTAAAACAGTAGTGTCCATTTATGCAGTTTTTTGGGTACCAGCTGCAGCAGAAAACGAAGAAAAAAAGTCACCTATTATGTCGAAATCATTCACATAATCAAATCTACTGAAGAACTGTACCAATGTCTCTCCTGTTCATGAGCAAAGCAATGTTGATCTAAACCTGGCATCGAAATGTATCATCACAACAAAGCTTTAGCAAGGCAGGTATCACACTTGTCTCAAATGCTAAACATATATAGTTACAACTTGCTAGATAAAGAAATCAATGGAGCAGCTAAAAACTGCAAGTACCACATGGCTGCATTAATGGTTGCAACATACTTGGTAGGTGATAATAGTTAATGCTAGAAATGCAGTATTGACAGTAGCATGAAGCTGACTAACCATTTAATGGAAAATTGCAACAAACTAATGTCTATAGTTACCCCCACACAAAATTAGCTGGGGAAGTGAACATGATGGTATACAGAGTAACTAGAAATAAAGAATAATGAAACAAGAGTTAAAGAATTAGAATTACCTGCATGATTAACTGATTATGTTATATTTGACAAATATAAGAGCAACCAGTCCCCCCCCCCCCCCCCCCCCACACACACACACACCACCACCACCAACACACACATACCAACAAAGACAAACAAGGATATTCGAGATAATTTGTGTGGTTCTTGTATATGCTTTCTTTCTTTTCTTTTTAAAGAGCCAAAGATTGTTCAGATGTTAATACATCAAGACTCGACGAAAAGCAAAAACATCATGAATACCACCAAATCTACTGTTATTGCAAAGTCAAGCTAGTGTAATAACAAATGTAATAATAAATGCTAATGCAGAGCTCTGTCTTGGCCAATTTTAGTTCCTCCCTAATTCCCACTCTTCCTTGCTAAAGCGCCAACTTATCCAGATTCAGGACAGGCCAACAATTCATACTGTTTTCAGAGATTTCAACCCCACACTTCCAACAACAAATAAATGTTCCATGAATGCCAATCAAAGTCATTTTAGGTCAGCCTACTCTGTTTAAAAGTTTTCAGACTTTATGTATCACTATATATTATTTACCAGGTATATACTGATTGCACTTTACAATTTATATAAGATACTAAAAAACACTTATGATTATCTGTGCCAATAGAGAAATTAGAGTTGCATACCGCGATTTTCAACTCAGGGCATTCACAAGGGAAAGCTTAAATACCGAAGTGCAAAAATCCTAAACATTCAAATAATTCATGGTAATGCATAATGCTCAAAGTTGAAACTGATTATTAGATTGTTGTTCTCCAACATCATAAACAAAATGTAAAATAAAAAATTATACTACAAAAATAAAAAACCAGCAAAAAGAAGCATCAATGCATCAAACAAGTCAGACAAATTACCTGCAAAAATGAGAGATACAGGCTAATAAAGTGATTCCGCTATATTTCAAGTCAGAAGAACAGTTGGTGCTCAACATCTACGCACTGAGCTGAACAAGCATCGACGGACAAAAACAATAGACAACAAGGAATATAACTGGTTTAAACTTAAATAATAAGGTTAACAATTCATAGAGGCAGTTTATCAACACAATAATTAAACAACATTGGTCTAATGAAAACAACACAGAGGGGCATGGGTCCAATAAGTTACAAGTACAAAGAAACTTTAGACTTCAAACATAAGGTTTACTCATCTAACTAAATGATTGCTAGAAGCGGTACTCCTTGATGCAGTTCTAGTGCTCTTCAGCTAACGAATCTGAGAAGAAAGGGACATATGGAAGAAAGGGAAGATCGGAGTCATGTCCAAGATTGCGGATGACACGCACTTCCCTGCGGTCCATTTCATAAGCCATCAACGTCTTGTCCCAGCCATAAACAAAGAAAACCAAATTACATTCTGGATGAACTGTAATCACTTGATAGTCAATATCCGCTCGCAGTTTCTTCCCTCCAAACAGACCAAGGGTCCTGATTGTATACTTCATTTTCCATTCATCTGTACTGTAATCCTCAAGAATCCAGACTGACAGCTTGTAAGCATTATCATACACATCAAAGTAAAAGCAAGCGACCATGAGATTGGTGGATGGACATATGATCAAGAGTGTCTGTAGGCACAGGAATTTTTCTCCATGTCTTTCCCCTCCATATCCACAACGATTATCCCTTGACTGTATGTAAGCATGTGCACAAAACCGTTAAGAAAGACACTTCTTGATGTATTATCTAGCATAACATCGTTGCCCCATTTACTTTCCTTAAAGCTCCATGCTGTAGTTTTGGATGAGTAGATCTCCACGCCTATGATGCATTCATCCAGATCCACTACATATTCCATCACATGAAAGTGTGAAGATACCGTTGGATCAAATCCCAGGCGAGCAGTGCGATACTCGCCAGCAGGTCTGCTGCTATCCGGCAGCATCAGCCATTTCTTCATCGCCGGATTGCACACCGCATAATGAAATGGGGTGTCATCACGACGAGGACCAGGCTCATAGCAACAACAGAGGAGGAGGCCGTTGCAGGAATCTTCGAGCACAACATCATTTCTGGGTACGGGCAAAAAAGGAGAAGGAGGGGTAGATTAAGGGCACGCCTTTTCCGGTGACATTGGTGAAGTGGTGCGTCCGACAAGGAAATCGCTCGCCGTTCCAGCTGTCATGGAAGAAGCCCGCGAGAGTCTGGGGCACGCCGTGGTCGGGGTTGGAGATGAGCTTCTTCCAGGAACGAGAGACGCACTTGAAGCGGCACACGGAGCGGACGGGAAGGCAGCGGAGGATCTCGACAAGGAGATCATCTGTGAGGCTGGCCGCCGGGTTGCTCTTCTCAGGGGCTGCCTCCATCTGGATTCTGGAGAAGCCAGGCTTAGTAACTAGGCTAGATGAACTGTGAGGAGAACAAGATTGTTTGTGTGTTGGCGTGGTGTTTACCTTTGGATCTGGCGATTGGCCAACCGCGGCCGGCGACGGAAGCGGAGGCGGGGCTGTGGCGGCAGCGCCGCCGCGGGATTGGAACCGAGAAGATTGGGCGCGGCTGCAGCTGGCTGCTTTGGTCGATCGGTGCCCTAGCTCCAACGCCCCTTCACAGTAGAGCTGTGAGAGAGGAATGGGCCGGTAGCCCATTTGTGCGGTTCACAATTCGAACAGCAAAAATATAATTCTCTTTTCTAAAAAAAAAAAAAATATAATTCTAAAAAAAAAGAGATAATTGATTATTTGGCGCTCAAAAAACTACTACCTCTTTTTTTTTTTTTTAGAATGACATATACAACGTATGAGACACTCACAACACGCACGCACACTCACCCCTATGAACACACGACGCAAACCCTACCCCCCGCGTGAGCACCGGGGACTGGGCGGTGGGGCCAGATTCGAGATTCTCGAGGTCACCGTAGGCGCCTCATCGTCGACGGAACGCCGCTAACTTGCCTAATTGGCCTTCAAATGAAACTTTCTTCCTCTTTTGGCCTTCGTTAGATTTCGGCCGAGCAGATTAGGTCGATAGTCCACCACATGCGAAATGTCCAAAATGCCCTTACCTTTGCGCTTCCTCGCTCCCGCCGATCCCCGCCTCCCTAGATCTCGTCCCGACACCGCCACATGAAAAAAAAACCACGCCCGACCCCGACGCTATCGGTGGCCATGCCGGGTTCAGCGCGGAGGCCGCGCCACCCCTGGCCACTGGAGATCGCCGCCGCCGCATCCTCTTCCCCTCTCACAGCGCTTGAGCGCCGCCGAGGCCGACGCGCGACAAGCGCGACGGCCAACCCCTCCGGCGAGGGAGGCGGTCCCGCCCTAGTGCGGTGTGCTCGCCCAGCCCGAGCCCGGGGGGAGGCGCCGCCGGCCGAGGGAGGCGCGGCGCGCCCCGACACGTGAGATCCGCCGCCGCCTGGGGGCCGACGGGAACGCGTCGCCGACGGCCGAGCGGTGAGGGAGGAGGCCGCACGCGTCCCGCTACCGCTACTCCGGTGATTGTTCCATTGGGCTGGACTCACGACGAAGCTGCTGCACGCGCCGGCCTCCTCCTCGAGGCCGTTGAATACCATTCACAACTCCGGCGGAGCGCCACCGGTCTCCGGCGATCCTAATTACAGCATCTGCATGCAAATAATGTGAGCCGACCATTATTAGCACCGTTAGCACACGTCAGGAATTAAATAATTAGTCATTTATTGTTGCTCCATGACCGGCCCGTGATCTACGCCATCAAGTCAAAGCCATCCTGGCAGATTAGCGGCCCCAGCCCAGATTTGTTTTACGCTAGAGTTTAGTTTAGACACAGACAACCACATTTGTATTTCGCTAGAGACAAAATGTTACCCTATGCTTATCGAGTTATATATCCTAGTGCCTGTCATGACCCAAAACGGAGGCCCATGGGGCAACCGCCCACGCGAGTAGGGGCAGCCGCCCTAGGGCCCGCCGCCGCGCCGTCCTCGATCATCATCCAATCTTTTCTAAAAATAAATATTAGGGAATAAATATTTAATAAAGAAATAGGTTGCTTTGTCAAGAGGTATTCTAATTTATAAGGAAACCTCCTAGATATTTCTTAGCATGCAAGTCTCCCTCGGACTATAAATACAAGGGGTGTGTAATCGTTGGATCTTAATCAAAAAAAATTAAAAGGGGTAACACCCAACAGCTCTTGTCTCTCGGGCTCTCTATCTCTAACCCTAGCGCACGCGTCGCCGCCACCACTAGCGCCGCCGCCCCGCCCCCGACGACGCTGCGCCCTAGGGCGCCGCGCCCGCCCGGCCATCCTCGCCGCCCTTGTGCCCCCTCTGCCGTATCGCCGCCACCTCTCTCTCGTCATCGCCCGGAGTCGCTACACGTCATCTTCATCGTCTTCTACCTCGTCGTTTCTTCATCGGCTGTGTCATCTACGTCATCACACCGCCGATCGCCTTCCCCAGCCTGCCGCCGCAGCCCCAACGCCGCCCGGCAGACCACGTGTCATGCCGGAATCCAACCGGTTCATGACAACGGTATCCGGAGACCGGGGCGATTCCCACTACCGGCGGCTTCCGACCACCATCAACGCCAAGATCCGATGGACGGCCACAAGATCGCCGAGCTCGAGGCGGAATCCGCGAGTTGGCCGATTTCATGAGGGAAATCCAGGCCAACTTCACCGCCCTCCCGGAGGGCTTCGATCAGACCGCTACGACGACCACCAAGGGCGACGCAAAGCGTGGCGCCGCCGCAACGGGACGACAACACCGTCCTCGACATCCACGACAAACCGGGTGGCCACGCCGGCGAAGAACACCGCAATGCGGCGCTGCTTACCCGACGTATGCGCCTCGACGCCGTCCGCCATTGCCGCCGCCCGCCATGGGCGCCGCCGACGGTGACGTCGCTCCGTCAGCGCCGCTCACGCACCACCTCCAAGATCGATGATGCTACAATCAACGATCACGCTCTACCCCAAGGATGCCCCCGCTATCGTGGTCCGTGATCGGATCGAACGAGGAGGCCACCACCGACGTCCCCACCACCGCTTTCGATGAAAAGCCTACCCAACTAAGGCCAACGTCATGAGACTCCGAAAGAACGGTCCGGATAAGTTCCGATAACACCAACAATGTCATCTCGACATCGAGCATCGGAACGTCAACGTCACTATGGGCGACAAGACGCGTCCACCGACGTCGACATCGACGTCGCTAAGCGTCGACATCGCGTCGGCCGGCATCGACATCTCCGGGCGACACCGGGCGCCAAGGACACCAACGACAACGACGCCCTTCCCAAGGGCGCCACCATCGACAACGACGCCCTCGACATCGCCATGCCTACCATCGGCGACAACGGCGTCGCCCACACGGCGCCGTCAAAGGAGGGTACAACGACACCTCCCTGAGCGCCAGCAACATCGACGACGACGCTACCATGGGCGCCATGATCATCAACGACGCCCTCAAGAACACCAGCGCAGATGACGACCCTCCCATTGGTGCCAACGACGTCACCCCTGACGTCCTCGTCATCACCATGCTGACCACCGACAACATCGACTCCAAGGACAATGACTTCAACACCAGCATCCTGAACATCAAGGACGACATCCCGGACACCTATGCCAACGTCGAGGGAAACGCCGATGCCCCCAAGGGCGCCGCCAACGGTGATGCCGCCTCTCTCGAGCCACGACACCGGCTCCCCGCGATCACCGCCCCACACCGCACCGCCAACGCCAACACCGGCAACCGTGACATTCCCCATGGGCGCCAAGCATGAGATGAGAACACCGACGCTCCCCCGGCGTCACCGCCCGCGACGGTCGTTCGGTCGCCGACATATAACGACAACAATCTGCTCCACTGGCTGGACATCCTCCCGATATCAACAATGGTGGAGAACACCATCAGGCAAGCTCCAGATTCAGCAAAGGCGACACCATCAGCACCACACCAGTGGAAGATCAGGTACACTGCTACCCAACTGATGAGAACGACACTCCTCTTTCTTTGGCTCCTCTGCATCACCAAGACGGCGCCACGGGAGAACGGAGACACCGTACCATGGTGCCTCACTCGCGGTTTTGGGTCACCCATCAACGGCAACACCAACAACCATCGCGCCGTCGACTACTCGGTTATGGCAGTCGGGACGACTCTAGAGCCAAACCAGTTGGCTCCCATGTTTCTCAACGACATCTACGTCCAAGCACGACTACGCCAACAAGCCATGGACTGCAATGCACACGGAGACGCCCTACGGGGAGCACGGCGATCCACCTCGCCCAAGAGTTCGACGCTTCCATCTTCAGCAAGCCTCGACTTGGGAGCTTCACCGATGACGACAAGAGGTACATGCCACCAACTTCAACCCCCTAACTCGTCGACCCCGTCACAATCCCGGAGGCTCTCGTTCCACCTCAACTTGCTACATCAACGGATCACAAGCTACCCTACATGGCCGGAACCAACACGCTACAGGCGGGAACACCCGATTTGGACAACACTTGTAGTGATTGGCGTCCACCTTCCGACAACTTCGCCATCCGTGCCAATTTTCATGACAAGCACTGGTCGTTGGAGGAGCCACCACATAAGCTTTTTCTTTCCATCGGTGACGTCTTCTTCTTCGACGGCGACAACAATCACCTCCTCACCAGCATCTTCGACAATCTCATGGGACAGGAGAGCTGCGGACTTCCACCCATCGGATTAAAAGTTACCAACCTCATCTTCGTCCAGCTCATTCCCCTTCTACACGTGGATGCAACAATCTTTGGACCATGCTACTCGATCAACCCATCAACAACGGATATGCGGAGAACCACAGCAGCGAGGACGATTGTTCGGAAAAGGGGAGAGATGTCATGACCCAAAACGGAGGCCCATGGGGCAACCGTCCGCGCTGGAATGGGGGAGCCGCCCTAGGGCCGGCCGCCCGCATGTCACCGTCATCATCCAATCTTTTCTAAAAATAAATATTAGGGAATAAATATTTAGGAAAGAAATAGGTTGCTTTGTCAAGAGGTATTCCAATCTATAAGGAAACCTCCTAGATATTTCTTAGCATGCAAGTCTCCCTTGGACTATAAATACAAGGGGCGTGTAATCGATTGGATCTTAATCAAGAAAAAATTAAAAGGGGTAACACCCATGCTCTTGTCTCTCGGGGTCTCTATCTCTAACCCTAGCGCACGCGTCGCCGCCACCACTAGCGCCGCCGCCCGCCCCCGACGCACGCGCGCCCTAGGGCACCACCGCGCCCGCCGCCGCGCGCCGCCGCCGCCACTGCCGTCCGCCGCCACCTCTCTCGTCATCGCCCGGAGCTGCTACACGTCATCTTCATCGTCTTCTACCTCGCGTTCTCTTCATCAGCCTGTGTCATCTACGTCATCACGCCGCGATCGCCTTCCCGGCTTCTGCCGCGCCCCTAACGCTGCCGGCGCCCACGTGTCATGCGGAATCCAACCGGTTCATGGCGGTGCCGTTAAAATCAATCGTGCTCTCTCATAGTTTTAGTTTTTTTTTAGAATCACACGGTACAACGCGCAGACACTCACAACACGCACGCACACTCACCCCCTATGAACACACACGCACGCAAACCCTACCCGTATGAGCACCTCCGAAGGGCTGGGCGTACCCGCAGATCACGGAGATTCTCGAAGTCACCATAGGCGCCTCGTCGCCGACGGAACGCCGCTACCACTTAATGCAATAACGCCGGTAAATCCCGGAAAATCCCGGGAAAGATGCGAAAGCACCAGGGATTTAAACCCCGGGTGGGTAGCGCCCCACTGGACCGTCCTACCATTGGACTACAAGCCAATTATTTGCTCTCTTATATAGTTGCGGGCGATTGGAAACTACAGGAGAGTGTATGAGCGAAAAACAAAGGAGAACAAGTCCATTGATAAATATGTACTCCTCAGGGATAGTATTAGAAGTCGTTTAGGACAAACGGCACCGGTCTCCAAAACACAACTTTGACTTCTTATTATTATAAAAATATTTATGAAGATGTGATATATGTATACTTTTATCAAAGTATTTTTAAGACAAATCTACTCATATAATTTTTACATTTACAAAATCAACAAATTAAAAGTTATTGATGATTTATATTTCCGATGTTTGACCCAAACCTCGTCTCAAAACGACTTCTAAGTACCAACCCGGAAGGAGTACTCGAGGTACTACAGCACGGGTCCAACTGGCAGACACAACACGTACCCATGCGCTTGGACCAAACACGACCCGGCCCGAGCACGACGCGGGCGTTCGCGAAAGCCGCCGTGTCGTGGCCCGTCGACGCTCGAGCATGTTGGTGCTGCGCCTCCCGAGCGACATTGTCGTCGCTTGGGTTGGGTTTGCTGAGTGGTGACTGCTGCTGAGAGAGATTCTGGATGGATTTGCCTGTGCTTGTTCAGAACGCACTTCCGATGTTGCTCCCTTCCGATGACGCTGTGCTCAATGACAAACAGCTGGATATATGCAGCTCAATCTGGATGTCAGGATAGCACTCTCCATCATTCTCTAACAACTGAAGGTCAGCATACTCATTAATTAATCTCATCAAACCTCTCTCTAACTTCTCTTGCTCGAGCAGACAGCTTATCTGGGATATGAAATATAGCAGCATCAAAGGGGTGATCCTTGTTCACCTTAAAAAAAAAAGATTCAGAAAGGAGCCAATGTAACTCATCAACTTGTAAAAATCTTGAAATTACAGTAAAAAGATTGCAGAGAAAAATTACAAATGGCAAGATCTCTGACTAGCCAATGAAAAATTTGCTTTGCAGAAGTGCAACAAGGAAAGTTATGAATCGGTTGTGTGAGGAAATATATCAGAGAATTGGTTGTGAGCCATGGGAGCATGTTTCCCAAACACACTCACAAAGTCGTGGCCAATCACCCCAACCCCACACACTCTATGGTGACTCAAGAGCTGAGAGTTGGCGCGTGCTCACTAATCAGCTATGGCAGATCTGATTGGAGACCAAGAGGTTGAGAAGGGGCTACAAGGAGCTGCCATGGCAGATCTGATTGGAGATTAAGAGGTTGATAGGGGGCTACAAGGAGCTGATCGTTCAGACGGTACAGTGACTCTGATAAGGAATTAACACAAGCAACATACAGGCTTTCACGATCATATGCCTAAGCTTGCAGATCACTTACCAATACATTTGGCCATATAGTATTTTCTTCAGCCGAAAATAAACAAGTCAAAATACATTCTGCATGAATCGTACTCACATGGCAATCAAAGAGATCTCAAGTGCTCAACTCACAGTCACACTATGCGCCAATGACCATTGGCCTGCCTGATCGGCTGCATTTCATTCAGCTGCAGCTCTTGCTGCACTGCTGCAAATTCATTCACAATGCTACAGGGTTCACCACTACAATAGCTGGGATGTTGGCCCTTTCAATAACTGATGAGAAAAGGGAAACTGACCGATGCCACAATTCAAAACACCGACCCATCCAGAGAGCATGGGAGATAAGACAAATGGGAATTAAATCCTTGAAAAGAGACAGAGACAAGAAAATAAATCAAATCAGATTGTGCAACCACCACCTGACAAAATTAACTGGGGAAGTGAACATGATGGTGTATACCGAGTACCTACAAATAAAGACTAATGAAACAAGAGTTAAAGAATTACCCATGATTAACTGATTATGTTATATTTGAGTAATGTAAGAGCAACCAGTGTTGTCCCCACAAAGGCAAACAATGATATTTGAGATATTTTGTGTGCTTCCTTGTATATGCTTTCTCTTTTCTTTTTAAAGAGCCAAAAAAAAAAAAAAACATCATGAATACCACCAGATCTACTATTATTGCAAAGTCAAGCTAGTGTAATAACAAGTGCTAATGCAGAGACTCAGGACAATTTTAGTTCCTCGCTAATTCCCACTCTTCCTTGCTAAAGCGCCAACTTATCCAGATTCAGGACAGGTCAATAATTCATACTGTTTTCAGAGATTTCAACCCCACACTTCCAACAACAAAGAAATGTTCCATGAATGCTAATCAAAGTCATTTTAGGTCAGTCTACTGAGAACATAATATAACTGTTTAAAAATTTTCAGATTTTATGTATTACTATATATTATTATTTACCAGGTATATAGTGATTGCGCTTTGCAATTAATGTAAGATACTCAAAAACACTTATGATGATCTGTGCCAATAGAAATTAGACTTGCATGCCATGTTAGGGCATTCCCAAGGGAAAGCTTCAATATCGAAGTGCCAAAAATCCTAAACATCCAAATAATTCATGGTAATGCTCAAAGTTGAAACTGATTATTTGATTGTGGTTCTCCAACATCATAAACAAAATGGAAAATAAAAAAAATTATACTAAAGAAAATAAAATACCTACAAGAAAGAAGCATCAATGCATCAAGCAAGAATCAAACAAATTACCTGCAAAAGTGAGAGATACAGGCTAATAAAATGATTTGGCTATATTTCAAGTCAGAAGAACAGTTGGTGTTCAACATCTGTGCACTGCGCTAAACAAGCATCAACGGACAAAAACAATAGAAAACAAGGAATATAACTGGTTTAAACTGAAATAATAACGTTAACAATTAACAATTCATAGAGGTCTACTCATTGGTCTAATAAAAACAACAGAGGGGCATGTGTCCAACAAGCTACAAGTACAAAGAAACTTCAGACTTCAAACATAAGATCTACTCATCTAACTGAATGATTGCTAGAAATAACACTCCTTGATGCAGCTCTAGTGCTCTTCAGCTAATGAATTAATCTGAGAAGAAAGGGACATATGGAAGAAAGTGACGATCGGAGTCATGACCAAGATTGCAGATGACACGCACTTCCCTGCGGTCCATTTCATAAGCCATCAACGTGTTGTCCCACCCATAAACAAAGAAAACCAAATTACATTCTGGATGAACTGCAATCACTTCATAGCCTTGATAGTGAAAAGATCGCAGTTTCTTCCCTCCAAACAGACCACGGGTGTTGATTGTATACTTCTTTGCCCATTCATCTGTACTGTGATTCTCAAGAATCCAGACTGACAGCTTGTAATCATAATCATCCACATCAAAGTAAAGCAAACGACCATGAGATTGATGGATGGGGCCCTCTCCAAATAAAATCTCTCCAGAACGTGGCACAGGAATTTTTCTCCATATCTTTCCCTCCATATCCACAACGATTATCCCTTGACTGTAGGTAAGCATGTGCATAAAACCGTTAAGAAAGACACTTCTTGATGTATCATGTACATCAAGCATAACATCATCGCCCCATTCACTTTCCTTAAAGCTCCATGCTGCAGTTTTGGATGAGTAGATCTCCACGCCTATGATGCATTCATCCAGATCCACTACATATTCCATCACATGAAAGTGCGAAGATATCGTTGGATCAAATCCCAGGCGAGCAAGGCGATATTCGCCAGCAACTCTGCTGCTATCCGGTAGCACCAGCCATTTCTTCATCGCCGGATTGCACACCACATAATGAAATGGGGCGTCACGACGAGGACCGGGCTCATAGCAACGACAGAGGAGGAGGCCGTTGCGGGAATCTATGAGGTCGACATCCTTTCTGGGTACGGGCAAGAAGGAGAAGGAGGGGTGGATTAAGGGGAAGCCCTTTCCGGTGACATTGGTGAAGTGGTACGCATGAGAAGGAAATCGCCCGAAGTTCGAGCTGTCATGGAAGAAGCCGGCGAGCGTCTGGGGCACGCCATTCTCGGGGTTGGAGATGAGCTTGTACCAGGAACGAGAGACGCACTTGAAGCGGCACACGGAGCGGACGGGAAGGCGGCGGAGGATCTTGACAATGACGTCCTCTGTGAGGCTGGCCGCCGGCTTGCTCTTCTTAGGGCCCCTCTTCTTAGGGGCTGCTTCCATCTGGATTCTTGAGAAGCCAGGCTTAGTAACAAGTAGACTGGATGAGCTGTGAGGAGAACAAGATGGTTTGTGTGTTGGCGTGGTGTTTACCTTTGGATTTAGCGATCGGGGAAGCGCGGCCGGCGACGGAAGCGGAGGTGAGGCCGTGGCGGCGGCGGCGCCGCGGGATTGGAACTGGGGTGGGAGTAGGTTTGGGTGCGGCTGCAGTTCGTTTCTTTGGTGGATTGGTGCGTCCTAGCTCCAGCGCCACTGGACTAACTGGACGGAGTTGAGAACAGTCGAGTGGAGCTGTGAAAGAGGAATGGCCGAATGGGCCGGTGGCTCGTTTGTGCTGTTCACAATTATTCTGCTTTCTTTCCGTTCTTTTAAGATCGTCATATTACAAACTTACAGTTGTGAACACCCAAAGAAAAAAGACACCGGATAAAAAAAAAGAATTATCTACGTGGCCCTAGAAAAAAATTATCTTTTTGCTCAAAAAAAAGAAAGAAAAAAAGAAAAAAATTATCTTTAGGTACATGGCCCTTTTTTTTTTTGGAACGCAGCTGTAAGGCCTTAAAATAATTTTTAGTTGGATCGATGGCCTTAAAATAATTTTTAGATGTGAAACTGTAACACACAGAGCAAGAGTTTAGACACCGACAACCACATTTGTTTTTGAGAAATGCTACCTTCTACCCGGTTGTTTTGGGTCTTGCCAACACCCGAATTTTGGACCCTAGGATGTGACATGTGGCGTAATATGAAACGTCGATATTCTTCCACATCCTTTCTTCTTCCCCCGTCTGTTCTCTCGCCTCACGCTCAACTTCTACTCGGGTCCACCCCCGCTTGTCCATGCGACGGACGCCGCCGCGCCCCCACATGCCAACCTCCGACACCGCCCCCTGCCCGCCCAAGGCATCACCCTCCTCCTCCCCCTCCCCAAAACCCCGACTAGCCTCCGGCTGCCCCAAACGTCCCCGAGGCCGCCCCACCGCGGCCTTTGGCGCCGCCCTCGTGGTACTACGCCGCAGCGGTCTCCACCCCAGGCGGCGACCCTACGCCACCGCTTCGCCTACAGGCCGGCTCTCTACCCCCTTGCGCGGCCTCTCTGTTCAACATTCTTCTATGCCTCATGTTCTTCCATTTGTAAATTTGTAATTTTGTGAATAATTTGACGACACTTGTGAAGAATTTTATGTATATTTCTTTGATGATGGAATTCATAGAAATAATTTGTAAATTTATTTGAATTTTTGGTTTATATTTATGTTACTCTCAAATTACACCACTCTTTTCAATAACTTACACCGAAAAAGTAATTGTAAATATTGGAGCAAGTTGGTGTAAATATAGTAAGTTGAAGGTTAAAATCCAGTTGTTTTTAAGAGCGAAAACAACCAATTATATAGATAGACACCTCCTTGTTTTTCGCTAGAGATCAACAAAATGTTACCCTATGCTTGTCGAGTTATCCTAATGCCCGTTAAAATCAATCGTCCTCTCATATAGTGGGGTGCAATTAGAAACCGGAGAGTGTATGGGCCGAAAACACAGGAGAACAAGGTCATTTATAAATAAGGTCTTGTTTAGTTCCCTCTAAGTTCCATTTTTTTTTCTCTCCATCACATCAATTTTTGGACACATAAATGAAACGAGAAAATGTAGGTAAAAAAACTAATTACACAGTTCGGTTGTAGATCACGAGATCTAATCTTTTAAGTCTAGTTTTTATGATTGGATAATATTTACCAAATAAAAACGAAAGTGTTATAGGAGTTCAAATTCTAACTTTGTAACATTTTGACACCAACTAAACAAGGCCTAATACTCGGAACGCAGGTCCAACTGGCAGACACAACATTGACTGACAGATACAACACCCATGCGCGGCTTGGACCAAACACGACCCAACCCGAGCACGACGTGGGCGTTCGCGAAGGCCGCCGTATCGACGCCACAGTTGGCACTACGGAGCAGAAGATGTCCAGCATGTTGGTGTTGCACCTCACGAGCGACAATGTCGTCGGTTGGGTTGGGTTTGCTGAGTAGTGACTGTTGCTGAGAGAGATTCGGGATGGATTTGCTAAGGGGGCGTTTGGTTGTCGTATATGGCGAACAGGGCTCGAGAGATGCCCTAGCCTTGTTTGGTTGCTGACCACGCCCGAGCCCGGCTACGCTCATGCAAGATTCCCCTCCGGGTTTGGCTGTAGAAAAACGTCCAAATCGGCCGTTTTCTGGGCCCGGCTCTTTGGGTGCGGCGCTTAGTCCGCTAATGATGGTATTAATCTATAATTAGTGAATATTAAGTGATATTAATATGTTTTAAAGACGTTTAAGGCATAATTATCTAAAATAAGAACATTAAGAGTGTATTTGCATAAAATAAAAAATTTTAATCATAAGATTATAATATTTTTATTTCATGCAACATGTTTCATACAAGAACCAAACATTATCTCGCCTCTCCTAAGCTAAACAGTACGGGCAACAAACACGACGGGTTACATGCACTCAGCCTTTGTTCGCAGCTTACCTGATGTATCGCTAAGCTTTGCTTTGCTCCCTTCCGATGATGCTTTGCTCAATGACAAACAGCTGGTTATATGCTGCTCAATCTGGATGTCAGGATAGCACTCTCCATCATTCTCTAACAACTGAAGGTCAGCAAACTCATTAATTAATTATTTTAGGACCATACAACTAAGTTTAAAAAAGGGCCATGTACCTAAATACAATTATTTTCTAGGCCATGTAGATAATTCTCTTTTTTTTTATCGGTGTTTTTTTTTTTGGTGTTCACAACTGTAAGTTTGTAACACGAGTTTTCATAAAAAAAAAAAAAAGTTTGTAACACGAGGATGTAAAAAAAAAAGGAAAGAAAGCAGAATTGTGTGAACAGCACAAATGAGCCACCGGCCCATTCGGCATTCCTATTTCACAGCTCCCAATCCACCCAGTGCCCCAGTTAGTTCCAATCACGCGGCGGCGCCGCCGCCACGGCCCCGCCTCCGCTTCCGTCGCCGGCCGCGCTTTGTCGGCGCTAGATCCAAAGGTAAACACCACGCCAACACACAAACAATCTTGTTCTCCTCACAGTACTTGTTACTAAGCCTGGCTTCTCCAGAATCCAGATGGAGGCAGACCCTAAGAAGAGCAAGCCGGCGGCCAACCTCACAGAGGACGTCATTGTCAAGATCCTCCGCCGCCTTCCCGTCCGCTCCATGTGCCGCTTCAAGTGCGTCTCTCGTTCCTGGTACAAGCTCATCTCCAACCGCAACAACGGCGTGCCCCAGACTCTCGCGGGCTTCTTCTATGACAGCTGGAACGGCGAGCGATTTCCTTGTCAGGCGCACCACTTCACCAATGTCACCGGAAAAAGGCGCGCCCTTAATCCACCCCTCCTTCTCTTTCTTGCCCGTACCCAGAAAGGATGTCATGCTCGAAGATTCCTGCAACGGCCTCCTCCTCTGTCGTTACTATGAGCCTGGTCGTAGTCATGTCAACTCTCCATTTCATTATGTGGTGTGCAATCCGGCGATGAAGAAATGGCAGATGCTGTGGGATAGCAGCAGAGCTGCTGGCGAATATCGCACTGCTCGCCTGGGATTTGATCCAACGGTATCTTCGCACTTTCATGTGATGGAATATGTAGTGGATCTGGATGAATGCATCATAGGCGTGGAGATCTACTCATCCAAAACTGCAGCATGGAGCTTTAAGGAAAGTGAATGGGGTGATGATGTTATGATAGATAATACATCAAGAAGTGTCTTTCTTAATGGTTTTATGCACATGCTTACGTACAGTCATGGGATAATCGTTGTGGATATGGAGGGAAAGACATGGAGAAAAAATTCCTGTGCCAGATTCTGGAGAGTTTTTAGCTGGAGAGGGCCCCATCCATCAATCTCATGGTCATTTACTTTACTTTGATGCTGATGGTTATGATTACAAGCTGTCAGTCTGGATTCTTGAGGATTACAGTACAGATGAATGGACAAAGAAGTATACAATCAGCACCCGTGGTCTGTTTGGAGGGAAGAAGCTACAATTTGATATTGACTATCAAGTGATTGCAGTTCATCCAGAATGTAATTTGGTTTTCTTTGTTTATGGGTGGGACAAGACATTGATGGCTTATGAAATGGACCGCAGGGAAGTGCGTGTCATCCGCAATCTTGGACATGAGTCCGATCGTTGCTTTCTTCCATATGTCCCTTCCTTCTCAGATTCATTAGCTGAAGAGCACTAGAACCGTGTCAAGGAGTATTGTTTCGAGCAATCATTCAGTTAGATGAGTAGACCTTATGTTTGAAGTCTGAAGTTTCTTTGTACTTGTAGCTTGTTGCACACATGCCCCTCTGTGTTGTTTTTATTAGACCAATGTTGTTTAATTATTGGGGTAGATAAACTGCCTCTATGAATTGTTAACATTATTATTTCTGTTTAAACCAGTTATATTCCTTGTTTTCTATTGTTTTTGGCTGTCGATGCTTGTTTAGCTCAGTGCGCAGATGTTGAACACCAACTGTTCTCCTGACTTGAAATATAGCTGAATCACTTTATTAGCATGTACCTCTCAGTTTTGCAGGTAATTTGTATGATTCTTGCCTGATGCATTGATGCTCCTTGCAGGTATTTTATTTTATGTTGTATAATTTTTATTTTCCATTTTGTTTATGATGTTGGGGAACCACTATCTGATAATCAGTTTCAACTTTGAGAATTACCATGAATTATTTGAATGTTTCAGATTTTTGGCACTTTGATGTTAAAGCTTTCCGTTGTGAATGCCCAGAGTTGAAAATTGCATGGCATGCAACTATAATTTCTATTGGCACGGATGATCATAAGTGTTTTTGAGTATCTTACATTAATTGTGAAGCACAATCACTATATACCTGGTAAATAATATATAGTAATACGTAAAATCTGAAACTTTTAAACAGTTATATTATGTTCTCAGTAGACTGACCTAAAATGACTTTGATTGGCATTCATGGAGCATTTATTTGTTGTTGGAAGTGTGGGGTTGAAATCTCTGAAAACAGTATGATTTGTTGAGCTGTCCTGAATCTGGAAAGTTGGCGCTTTAGCAAGGAAGAGTGGGAATTAGCGAGGGACTAAAATTGGCAAAGACAGAGCTCTACACTAGCATTTATTATTACATTACATTTGACTATAGGCATTAGTTTGTTGCAATTTTCCATTAAATGGTTAGGTTGCTAAAGTTTTGTGCTGATACATCTTGATGCCACGTTTAGATTAACATTGCCTTGCTCATGAACAGGAGAGACATCGGTACAGTTCTTTAGTAGATTTGATTATGCGAATGATTTTGACATAATAGCTGGTACTCAATAAATTGCCTAAATCCACACTACTGTTTTAGGATTCTCACCCATTCTGTGCCTGTTATCAGGTGGTTGTTGCACAGTCAGATTTGATTTATTTTCGTATCTATGTCTCTTTTCAAGGATTTAATCCCCACTTGTCATATCTTCCATGCTCTGTGGATGGGGCGGTGTTTTGAATTGTGGCATCGGGCAGTTTCCCTTTCTCGTCAGTTGTTGAAAGGGCCAACATCCCAGCTATTGTAGTGGTGAACCCTGTAGCATTGTGAATGAATTTGTAGCAGTGCAGCAAGAGCTGCAGCTGAATGAAATGCAGCCGATCAGGCAGGCCAATGGTCATTGGCGCATAGTGTGACTGTGAGTTGAGCACTTGAGATCTCTTTGATTGCCATGTGAGTACGATTCATGCAGAATGTATTTCGACTTGTTTATTTTGGGCTGAAGAAAATACTATATGGCCAAATGTATTGGTAAGTGATCTGCAAGCTTGGGCATGATCGTGAAAGCCTGTATGTCGCTTGTGTTTACTCCTTATCGGAGTCACTGTACCGCCTGAACGATCAGCTCCTTGTAGTTGTAGCCCCCTCTCAACCCCTTAGTCTCCAATCGGATCTGCCATGGCAGCTCCTTGTAGCCCCTTCTCAACCTCTTGGTCTCCAATAAGATCTGCCATGGCTGATCAGTGGGCACGCGCTAACTCTCAGCTCTCAAGAGTCACCATGGAGTCTGTGGGGTTGGGATGATTGACCACGACTTTTTGTGAGTGTGTTTGGGAAACATGCTCCCATGGCTCCACAACCAATTCTCTGATATATTTCCTCACACAACCGATTCATAACTTTCCTTGTTACACTTCTGCAAAGCAAATTTTTCATTGGCTACTCAGAGATCTAGTCATTTATAATTTTTCTCTGCAAATGTCTTACTGTAATTTCAATTTTTTACAAGTTGATGAGTTACATTGGCTCCTTTCTGAATCTTTTTTTTTCTAATTTTTTAAAAAGATGAACAAGGATCGCCCCTTTGATGCTGCTATAGTTCATATCCCAGATGAGCTGTCTGCTCGAGCAAGAGAAGTCAGAGAGAGGTTTGATGAGATATTTTTAGTTGGCTCAATGGTCTTCTAACCAATTCAGTACATTTAGGGTGTTAAGCGGGAGATAAAATGACCATTTTAGCCTTAGCAAAAAAATAAAATAAAATGCAGAATTCAGCTCCACCTTTACCCTCTTTGTCACTGAAGAATTGGGCCCATAAGTCAGAGGGGCCAAATTGAAAAAAAAAACACAAGCCTTCCTCCACTGTGCCTAGGCACATCGTGCCATCCTCTGTCGCGATTTGTGGCAACCATAGCCGCCTCGGCCCCGCCTGGTCCCGACGACGAAGCGGGGGCGGCACCACGTGATGGCATCGTTGTCGAGGCTTGATAAGGCGTCGCCGTCAACGCTAAGTGTGGCGAAGGTAGCTGGAGCTCGTCGCGGGCCGGGCGGCGGGGGATGGTGCGGCGCCACGCGATGGCGGCGGGCGGGCTCGCTGACGCCGCGTCGGCCACGCCATGGCGCGGCTCGAGCTCGCGCGACCGGCGTGGCTAGGATGGGGCGTGGTGCCCACATTGACGACGGTATTCAGGAGCATGCTCGGGCCGGTCGGACCGATGCGAGACTGAAGGATAGAGAAGGGTATTTTGGTCTTTTTTCGCATCTCGCCCACGGGCCAAACTAATACAATAGGCTAACAAACCTAACAAGAAGGCTATAGAGGTAACCAAAAATTATTTTAGGGTCATACAACTAAGTTAAAAAAGGGGTCTGTACCTATAGACCATTTTTTTTCTAGGGCCATGTAGATAATTCTCAAAAAAAAAAAGTGTCCTGAATTGCAGAGTTACTAGTATTGCATTGTAAGAGCATTTTTAGGAGTTTTGTAAAAGAACTCCATATTTTAATTTTTAGCAAAAATAAAAATCTCTAACAGTTTGATAAAAGAGTTTTTTAATAAAATTTGCCAAATAAAGAAAGTAAACTAAAGGAAGTGACCTCATTACATGAAACTTCTTACGGTAGTCATCTAGATGAATGCGGTTATATTTCCACTAAAATCACTAGTAGCATGCAAATAGAATCTGGTAAGCATGTTTTTCAGTACTAAAAAGACAGGCAGGACAATGCTTGAAATCAAAACTATCATATTAGAAATACAAAAACGCAACATATAGTTGCTCACCACTGTCAAACTTTCAAGAACATTTATTCTGAGAGTACTTCATACTGCCTTGGAAAAAAAAAAAAACACGTTTTCAAGGACTACTACCACAAGTAGGCATCACCGTTTCACATATGCCATGAGATATTTTTTTAGCCAATATGCCATGAGATGTTGATCAAGAAATAATACTATCGCTGTTATGCACATGTCTGGGCTTTCTCTCAAATTAATACAAAAGGGCAGTTCTGTCTTTTGATTAAGAAAATTGTATAACTGTTATTACATAAAAAGAATGAAATCATTCGTCTTAACAAAAATAGAATGCGCAAATCATTGAAGACATTCTCTCGCGGACCAAGAATCATATCAGTAGCATATATCTGCCGATTTGAATCTTTCGTTGCATGATGACTTTTGAACCTGGACAGGGTGTTATGTGCTGACTGATATTGTAGTTTGGCTACAAGTATTCACATTCTGATAATGTTACTTTCGTCAGCTTTGAGAAAGAAACACTGCAGAACCATTTAGGGTAGTAGTAGTAGTGGCATCTTGAACATATCACCATCATTCTTGTAATTTGGCTGCAAGTTTTCAAATTTCACCTCATGAGAAATTGCAACGCCTTTTGTCCTCTGTTTGTAGACACAGCCTGGTAGATGATTTTCCTGTGTGGATACCAGCACCAGTTGGAAGTTAGATTCCCCAGCTCATTACAATGGCAAGCACACACTCAGATAGTGAACAGTGGCAATGTTTGCAGGTTAACTAAGTGACCAATTCCATTTAGCATGAAGCCCCGACAGTGGTTTTATTGAAAAGAACAAGGTTCAGTACAAACTAAAAGAAAGGCAAAAAAAAAAAAGAAGTAGTCAAAACAGACAAAATGGGAAAAAAAAAAGAAGAAGATCAAAGGCAGCCCGCTGCTTATCCTAGATTTTGAATCCATGAAGAAAACTGATCTTGCTGGTTTGGTTTCAGTCTATGCTTGAGCAGGTTCAACTCTTTGGCAGCCTATCAAGTTCAGGCTATTTACTTTAAAGATGAGTTCATTCCTTGCAGTCCAAATGGTCAAACATAAGATGAGTTCAGCTTCCATGAAAAACGTGTAACCTTAGGTGCCCTCTTTTACTTCTTGCTACTACCTCAAAGCCATAGCCAATCATCCCAACCCCATACCCCCCATAGTGACTCTTGAGACTCGAAAGTTGGTGTGCCCACAAGGATCTCCATTTCTAGCAGGTTGAAACCAAGACCAGGGTAGGTGGCCCTATCTGCTCACTGGTCAGCGATGCTAGAAAGGAGCTGATCGTTCAGACAGACAGACAGAATGTTGTGCTGGCATTGGAGCCAGCAAGGGGTGGGATGGCGCAGCTAGCTCATTCCTACTCTCTGGAGATCAGATAGATGCCATTCCCAGCTCCATAGTTGACTTTGGAAAAGGAACCAAAAAAACACTGCATGGTATATATAACAATTTCAGCCCCATCTCTCAGCGACTCCGATAAGGGAATTAAGTCATTAACACATGCAACATACAGGCTTTCACAATCTCTCAGCGACTCCGATAAGGGAATATGCCAACAGCAAACTTATCAACCCATTTGACCGTAAAGTATTGTCTTGAGCCTGAAATAAATAAGTTGAAATGCATTCTGCGTGAATTGCAGTCACCTACTCACATGATCGTCAAAGAGCCCTTAAAGACATGGGATGTTGCCATGTTGGCCTTGGTCCTTTCAAGAACTGATGAGAAAGGGAAACTGCCCAATGCCAGAATTCAAAACACCGTCCAAACCAGAGAGCATGGCTAATAACAGGCACGAAATGAAATCAAATCAGATTGTGCAACAACCACCTAATAGCAGGCACGAAATGGGTGGGGATCCTAAAACAATAATATATATTTAGGCAATTTATTGGGTATCAGAAACAGCAGGAAAAAAACACCTATTGTGTCAAAATCATCCACAGAATCAAAGCTATGGCAATGAATTATACTGATGCATCTCCTGTTCATTAGATGAGTACCCCAATGTTGATCTAAGTTTCTCATCAAAATGTATATAGCAACGAGCTTTAGCAAGGCAGGTATCACAATTGTCTCAAATGTTAAACATATATTTGGTAAAAATATTGCCATGTTTCAACATAGTAGATGACAATAGTGTGCTTCAATGGTTTCAGAGTTTCAAGAATAGAAAATATCGTCATGTTTCAACATACTAGAGTTTCAGAGTTTCAACATACTAGGCGACAATAGTTAACACTAGAAATGCAGTATTGACGTAACATGAAGCTGGCTAATCATTCATCAATGGAAGACTTGCAACAAACTAATGTCTATAGCTATCACACAAAATAAACTGGGAAGTGAACATGATGGTACACAGAGTACCTACATATAAAGAATTACGTGCATGATTAACTGATTATGTTATCTTTGAGTAATATAAGAGCAACCAGTTCCTTTCTTACGGTTCTTTTTTAAAGAAAAGGCAAAGATCGTTCAGATGTTAATACATCAACACACCAAACAAAAAATATCCTGAATGCCACCAGATCTACAATTATTGCATAACAAGTCAAGCTAGTGTAATAATAAGTGCTAATGCAAAGCTCCAACTTATCCAGATTCAGGACTGGTCAACAATTCATGTTGTTTTCAGAGATTTCAGCCCCACACTTCCAACAACAAACAAATGTTCCATGCATGCCAATCCAAGTCATTTTAGGTCAGTCTCTACTGAGAACATGACATCATTGTTTAAAAGTTATTGGAGCTTTACTCAGGTATATAGTGATTGAGATTTGCAATTATGTAGCATACTCCAAAACACTTATGAATATCTGTACCGACAGAAATTATAGTCGCATACTATGCGACTTTCAACTCAGGGCATTCACAAGGGAAAGCTTCAATATCAAAGTGTCCAGAATGCTAAACATTCAAATAATCAATGGTAATGCTCAAAGTTGAAACTGACTATTAGATTGTGGTTCTCCGACATCATGAACAAAAGTGAAATTAAAAAAAAAAAGTATACTACAGAAAAGAAATTATCTGCATGTGAAAGAAGCATCAAGGCATCAAGCAAGAATCAGACCAATTACCTGCAAAAGTGACAGATAGAGGCTAATAAAGTGATTCAGTTATATTTCGAGTCAGAAGATCAGTCTGTGTTCAACATCTGCACACGGAGTTTAACAAGCATCCACGGATCGAAAACAATAGAAAACAAGGAAAATAACTTGTTTAAACTGAAATAATAAGGTTAACCATCACATTGGTCTAATAACAACACAAAGGAGCATGTGTCCAACAAATTACAAGTACAAAGAAACTTCAGACTTCAAACATAAGGTCTACTCAACTAACTAAATGATTTCTAGAAACGATACTCCTTGATGCAGTTCTAGTTCTCTCCAGCTAATGAATCTGAGAAAAAAGGGACATATGGAAGAAAGGGATGATTGAGTCATGTCCAAGATTGCGGATGACACGCACTTCCCTGCGGTCCATTTCATAAGCCATCAACGTCTTGTCCCAGCCATAAACAAAGAAAACCAAATTCTACTAGTTTTGGATGAGTAAATATCCACCCCTATGATACACTCATCCTCGTTTTCAGTAATAATAACAATATAAAAGTCTGCTAAAAAAATGTAACAATATAAAATAAATAAAATTCTACTAGTTATCTTTTAACTTAATTATTGCTTGAGGATGTTTTTTTTCAGTAATTAACACTTGCTTGCTTATTTTGCCTCCTCTCACCCTTAGCTAGCACACATTTATCACCCCAAATCATTAGTCTTAATTTGTTAAGTTTGAGTAATGATCATATCATATTAAATAATCAGCCAATTGAGAGTGATATACTAAGGTATTACTAATGATCATATATACTAAGGTAGTACTAATGATCATAATTAATAATCACCCAGTTGAGGATACAATTCACAAAAATTCATCCGCGAATATACTAAGGTAGTACTACCAAATTAATTGCTCGCTGATTTAGAGTGAGAAAAAAACTTTTTGTGATTTATTGAGTAGTCCATAAAAAGCTATATCGTTGTTCCTCTTAATGTGATTTTCAACTTAGGGCATTCACAAGGGAAAGCTTCAATATCAAAGTGTCAAGAATGTTGAACATTCCAATAATCAATGGTAATGCTCAAAGTTGAAACTGACTATTAGATTATGGTTCTCCAACATCATAAATAAAAGAAGCATCAAGGCATCAAGCAAGAATCAGACCAATTACCTGCAAAAGTGACATATACAGGCTAATAAAGCGATCCGGTTAAATTTCGAGTCAGAAGAGCAGTCTGTTTTCAACATCTGCACACTGAGCTTAACAAGCATCCACGGACGAAAACAATAGAAAACAAGGAATATAACTTGTTTAAACTGAAATAATAAGGTTAGCCATTCATGGAGGCAGTTTATCTACCCCAATAATTACACAGCATTGGTCTAATAAGTAATAACAACACAAAGGAGCATGTGTCCAACAAACTACAAGTACAAAGAGACTTCAGACTTCAAACATAAGGCTACTCAACTAACTGAATGATTGCAAGAAACAATACTCCTTGATGCAGTTTTAGTGCTCTTCAGCTAATGACTCTGAGAAGAAAGGGACATATGGAAGATAGGGAGCATGGGAGTCATGTCCAAGATTGCGGATGACACGCACTTCCCTACGGTCCATTTCATAAGCCATCAACGTATTGTCCCACCCATAAACAAAGAAAAGCAAATTACCTTCCGGATGAACTGCAATCACTTGATAGTCAGAATCAAATTGCAGCTTCTTCCCTCCAAACAGACCAAGGGTGTTAATTTTATACTTCACTATCCACTCGTCTGTCCTGTAATCTTCAAGAACCCAGACTGACAATCTGTTAGCTTCATCGTGATCCATATCAAAGTAAAGCAGATGACCATGAGCTTGACGGATGAAGCCAAATTCGTCACTGGGTGGTCTAGGAATTGTCCTCCATCTCTTTCCCTCCATATCCACTGCCACAACTTCATTCATCAACACGAGCGAGTGCATAATGCCATGGAGAAAGACACTTCGGAACCATCACATAGTGTAGCATTATTACTCCATCAACTTTCACTGGAACTCCATGATCCAGTTTTGGATGAGTAAATGTGCACCCCTGTGATATACTGATCCTCGTCTTCCACATACTCCACGACATGAAAATGCGAAGACACAGCTGGATCGAAGCCCAGACGAGCAATGTGAACGTCATCACTAGCCCAGCTGCCATCAGGTAACATCACCCACTTCTCAGTGGCAGGATTGCAGACGGCAAAACGGAACGGCCTACTACCGTCGCTGTCAAGAGGACCAGACAGAAAACAGCGGCAGAGGAGGAGGCCATTACAGCAGTCCAAGGGGACGACGTCGTCACTGTTGCAGACGGGCAAGAAGGAGAAGGAGGGGTAGAGGAATGGTGCGCCTTTCCCGGTGACGTTGGTGAAGTGGTGAGCCGAGTATGGGGAACGCTCAAAGTTGAGGCTCTTATAGAAGAATCCGACCAGGGTGTGGGGGTAGCTTCTTGCGGTGGCCGCGGTCGGAGATGAGGTTGCGCCACGACCGGCATACGCACTTGAAGCGGCACAGAGAGCGCACAGGGAGGCGGCTGAAGATCTCTACCAGGAGCTCATCGGTGAGGCTGGCCAACGGGAAGCTCTTCTCGGGTGGCTCTTCCATCTCATGAAGCCAGGAACGGGGAGCGCCTGCGGGATGCCGTCGGCGTGCGTGCAGAAGGATGAGATCATGAGATTTTGGTAATCAGATGAATGAAGATACGGATTGATCAGTGCGAAAGCTTACCTTGCCTCTGCGTCTGGCGGAGCGCGGCCGGCAATGGCGGCGGCTAGGGCTACCACATAGAACCGAAGCGGCGGCGCTGTCGCAAGAGAGGTAACAGAGTGGCTGTTGCCCCCTCTTCCTCTACGAGAAGATAACTGGACTTGGGCCTTGGCTTACGGTCCCCATGCGGCCCAGTTCTGTATACTACGACAACTTTTTATGAAAAGGCCTGTTTTCGCTTCAACTATGGATTAGGGGTAGAGGTTGGCCGAGGATGCAGAGCTTCTTGAGTAGGTTTTGTTGAAGAATTTCAGATAGATGAAACAGTCGATAATTGATCCCTCTACAAGGACGACTTCATGTATCCTCTATATGAATGTAATATATTGTGATATGAACAATATTTTTTATAAATCTAAAAAAAAAAAAAAAAAGCTTAACTGTGGTGCTCGGGTTGATAACAACAACCACCGTGGTTAATGCATTTACCCGTCTCGGTTAAGGACATGATTAACAACTAGGAGGACTCTCCGCGCATTGCTGCGGGGACACTCTAGCGCTTTCTTCTTGGGGAAGAAATTAGTTTTAGTTGAATTTATTCTTTGTAATCGTAAGGATTGTAATTACAATTATTTCTTGATTTCAATATTTCTTTCATAGTATTGAGGATTTTTTTGGGCAATGAATCAATGCAATTCAGCTACTTCGATGTTTCCTCATATGTACATAGTGTGCATCTTTTTATATGAGCTTTTATCAGAATTTTGAATGAAATCGGAATTGAATTTGGTTATCACCGAACGAGAGCATCCAACTATAAAGAAGTAAATTTGGCACAAGCTGTCATGTGTATGTTGTTGAATGAAAAAGTTGCATATTATACAGCCCGAGCTTGAAAGAAAATTCTCAGTGAAGAAAAAAATTCGCGAACGACCATTTGGAACGTGTGAAGGTAAAAAAACATAAATTTCAGAGAGAAAGGGTGTTTCAACTATCATAAAACAATATAGAACTTGTAAAGATGATGGGGAAAATAATTATGATCTTACAACTAAAGAACAATTTATTGTACAAAAATAAACAATAGTATATAGAGGAAACAACATGAGCTTATCTAGTTTTTAGTGCCTGACTCTCCTCATCACCTCTGATCCCAAGTCTCAACAGTCCAGCAGCAAGCTGCCTGTCCTGCTGCCAGTGTCTCTGACGCCACCGTCTAGTGGTTCGCGGTAGCACAAAAAAGAAAAAGAATGGTCAAGCATAATTGCTGGAAAATTTCAAATAAAGACAGACCAACTTCTTGACCTGCTCCAGAATTCAAGCTTAAACTAAAAACATAGTAGTAGTTTTCCTCCTTCAGGCCAGCAACAAAAGCCATCGTCACTCTATTCCTTCTGAGAAAGCCATCCCCAAAAGCTATAGGGAATGGAAATATAACATGAAATGTAACAGACATTGATGCATGATAATTGTAGCAATGCACTCAAGGAAACATTTCTACAATCTGAATGGAAAAAAACATCAAATGCCAGCAACATATTAGCAATTCTTTACCAAAGTTTAAATTCGACAAATACATGCTGGGAACGTCATTATTGTTGGAATACTGCTCCAATCTTTAAAGTGAGACCATGGAGTATGGTCCATGTGATCAGTGTGGACAAATAAGTAATGATATAACAATTATCAGAGTACATATCAATGCTAGATGGCCCTTGAGGAAGATATATATAGGGGACATAGAAATAAAAGTAAAAAAAAGAGAAGGGATTGATTTGCATATGACCTTAACACACAAAAGTTAAGTACACTTCATTCCAGACTTCCTGTGGTTGTAGTCAGTGATCCCATAGCAAACTTTTCCCTGCAGCATAACAACCAAACAAAAATGTCCATTTATTTTGCATAAAGAAAAATCAGTAGGTAACATGTTGTTTTGTTCTTGCATAAAGAGTACCTTATGGCTTATGAAAAGAACACAACTTGCTGCTAGTTTAACTTCTAAGAGAAACAATTTAGTTAGAAGATGCAAGGTTAACACATTTCTATTAAGTTCAATAGGAGCCCTGTGTCGAGCAGTAAACTCTGGTGCTTACCTTGACCGAAGTTATTTTTACGATGAACCACCCATTCCCTGCAACACATGGAAGTTTAACCAAAGATCAACATGGTAGCAAATATTGAATCAAACATGTGTGCTGATGGCAAATAAAAAGTTGCTATACATTTCCTACCTTCTCTCATTTCCTGCAACAGTACTTAGTCTAGAGAAAGCCAGAAAGGCATGCCATTTTCCATTAACTTGCGAGTATTTACCAATAATCAGTATAAAATCCAGAACATGAGTACTTGTCAGAAAACATTCAAGCATTGAATGCCACTAAAAAATCCACTGAGGATAGATGATTCTATTCACATACATCCTATTTAAAATGATCAGATATTGGGAAAATTTGTGTAAGTGAGCACAAAACCAATCAGGTGATCAGGTCAACTAAAGGACAGCAGATTCTATTCACAGAGATCCTATTAAAAATGATTGGAAAATAACGTATGGTAAACAGCTGAAAGGCAAACTAATCAAATATAATTGAAGGCAGTTGGCCATCAAGACAGGGCTATCAGGACATCACGAGATCAATGTACCTTACAGGTACTAAATCAGAACAGTATATGTCACCAGGATACAAATCAGAACAGTATATGACACAATCAGGAGTATGTCCATCAGAGGAACTGGAATCAATTAAAAGGGCCATCATAGAGGAGATAAGCTAAATATTTAGAAATTTCTCCCTCTGATGCGACTTCAAATACGACACAATCAGGAGTATGTCCATCAGTGGTGCATCTTGGTGTACAACTTCGGGAGGACGTACCCTGAGCCACAGAACAGGTTTACCCTCGTCAAATTTGAAGTTGCATCAGAGGGAGAAATTTGAGGAGATCAGTGTATCAAGAGATTCAGGACATTAGAGGATTTCACTTTAGTATTGAGCCACATAACAGAAATTTTCTGCTACAAACCTTAGATACCCAAGATGAGAAAGCCAAATCTGAAGGGCCTCAGTATACCAATAATAAAACAAAATACCAACGTGTTTTCTATTCCATACCAGATTAGACACAGCAGGCACTTGTTCTGTTGCATCTCTTCCGCCGAAAAACCCACGGCCAATGGGACTGTTGGAAACAATTCCAATGCCCAGTTCTCTGCAGGGAGCCCACACACAGTAGAACAAATCTCATTGTTGCATGGCTGATAGAGTTAATCAATGAGATGTTGTTGAATGCAGTGTTAATTTTGTGATGAAGTCGATCACCTGCATATTGGCACTATATATCTCAGGCTCGATATCACGAGACCAGAGAGACCATTCCATCTGCACCGCGGAGATTGGGTGCACGGCATGTGCTCGCTGGATCGTGTCGGCGCTCGCCTCCAACAACCGATGTACCTGACCTTCCCCTCCTCCACCAGCTTCTTGAGCTCACCAATCTGCATGCACCAATATTTAGGCATGTGCGCATTCATTCAGGCAATAACAGATGCATGAGAGGAGACCGATCTGGATGAATAGATACATTTACCATCATGGACGCACGCTTCCTGGATGTCCCTGATGGCCGCCTACTCCACGATGTTCCTCACCTGAAACCTCTTGATCGCCTTGTCCTGTGACGGGCATCAAAAAGGAAAGTGGTGAAACCATGAACGAATCAGAAACTTCCATCACAGGGGTAAATGAAGAGAAACGGCAAGGCAACTTTTGGAGGCCTCTACGCACCTTGGGGCAGCACTTGCGCAGTTAGAGCAGCGGATGTACTTGACGTGACCGCGGCCATGCTTGTTGCGTCCGCCGTTGTGGCGCTTGAAGGTCTGCGGAGAGAGAGCAAGGAGATCACCAGAACCAACAGAACGAAGCGCAGCTCCCTAATCTTGCGTAGATCCCAATCCGGGCGGACCTCCATTCCACTCCACCCTATCAGCCCAATCGCAGGGGGGCGGTGCGTCGGCAGCGCCCAGAGAAGAGAGCGTCAAGCTGGTCGAGGCGGACGGAGGTCGGGATCACGGAGGCGGCGGCCGCGGGTCGAGGGCTTCGGGGGGGGGGTGGGGGGTGGGATTGGGATGGAAGAAGAAAAGTGTGAGAGCGAGCAAGAACCTCGAGGGAGCAACCGATTCCTCTCTCACCTTGGACGTGGACGGCGTGGGGATGGAGACAGGCGAGGGGTGGCGGGGGAGGCGAGGGGCGCTGGTGGGGAGGCGAGGGCCGCCGAGGCCGTGTAGGGAAGGGCGAAGGACCACCATCTTCATTGCGGACGGCGGCGCAACTCAGAAACGGACTGCACCACCGAGAAGGGAACGGCAGCCACCACTCAACAACCGGACCGTCGGACGGAAAAAAAAACTACAAAGCAGTTTCTGGTGACGTGGCTTCACCACAGCCGAGAATTCCTAAGTGGGGTTTCCCATATAGAAGGTTTAGATGACCTTAGATCCGAGGCGGTTAGAATGGCCGCCACGGTTAACACAAATTGACCACCGCAATTAAGTATTCTTCCTTCCCTACCACAACCTACTAAAGAAAGTTCAATCTTGATGCTTCAAATAACGTATATTTACACAGGAATTGTAACCCATGAAATCTCCACATTAAAATCAAGTTCAAACAATTCTACAAAGCCAAGTATTTGCATCATCGCCATCTTCGAACAGCGTAGTGGATAGCGCATATTAAACCATAAGATATTAGATATAGATATGTTTTGATGAGATCGGTTGTCTCCTTGAAATATGATCGAGTTGAGCAATTATTTCTGGACGGGAGGAGCAACTAATGGCTGTTTTGAAGAGGTATATATACGGCGTGGCAGTTTCAGATGACGACTCTACTATATCCTGAGGCTCTCGATGAACCGTGTCCCTTGCTCCAGCGCATTGAAGTTCCCCTTGATGTACTCCTCTATCTCAATGGATTTGTACCGCGCGTGAACGCCCTCCTCCTCGAGGAGCCCCGGCAGCGGCGCCACCATGCCCGCGACGAACGCCTCCTGGAATATCACCACGGTGGTCCGGCCCCTCTCGGCGTCCGGGAGCACCCTGTGCTCGACGCTGGTGTAGGCGCCGTTGGTGAGCACGTCCAGGATGTCGGCGACGTTGACGACGAAGGCGCCCGGCAGCGGGCGCACCGGGAACCACCTGCCGTCCTTGCGGATCTGCAGGCCCGGCGTGTCGTCCACGTGCAGCAGCAGGGTCAGGCCCAGCCCGTCCGTGTGCGGCGTGATGCCCATCACCTTCTCCCGGTTCCGGCACGGCGGGTAGTAGTGGATCGCCATGCTCTGTCGCTTCCCCGTGAAGGCGTCCAGGAGCGCCTCCTGCTCCACTCCGAGGTCGGCCGCCATGAAACCCAGAAGCCTCATTGCGAGGTCGATCATCTCCACCGAGTAAACCTCAAGGGCGTCCCTATAATATGGAGTAGTAGATAAAACTGAGTTCGGTACAGGACTACATCTGCATGGGGAGATGTGATGTGATGATCGATCGTTGGATAGATGAACGTGAAAGACAGACCTGAACGTGGGTGGATCCGTTGGCCACATTTCCATGTTCCTGTCCTGGACTGGCTGCGTGATGAGGATCATGCTCTGCCCAGTCCAGCTTGCCACTGGCTCTGCTGTAGTGGTGCCCATATCCCTCGAAGCCGTTTCCTCGGACGGCCACTTTGACTTGCTTTCCAGCGGCAAGCTGAAGAACTGCACGGTATTGTCTTTCATTCGCTGTACCACTCCTTGGTCAACTCCATGGTTTGTCAGCTACTCCACAACCACATCCAAAAACAAAAAAAAAGGATCGTAATGTTATAAGTGGCGCAGCGGAAAACGGCCCAGCTTGTTGTATCACAAGCAAAACGGACCTCCAAGACCCAGGCCCAACGGAAGAACACATATAAAGCTTGGGCCTAACTCAATCCAAAAGACTAGTACCGATAGGTGAGGACTGCCCCATCCTATATGTTGTGCTCCCCCTCCATCGATTACCGATGTGGGACTAAACCCAACAATCTCCCCCGTCACACATCGGACTTAACTCTTCCATCACATGACAACCCATGTGATCTCACGTAAGATTTTTACAGCCCCGAGTTTTAATTCTCCAGTCACAAGGACTTTTCGTGGACCCTTTAGAGACACGGGCTCCCCGTCAACATGTGACCCAGAGATGTTTTCACAGGTTTTCCCGACCGTCGGCTTTGATACCACTTGTTATAAGTGGCGCAGCGGAAAACGGCCCAGCTTGTTGTATCACAAGCAAAACGGACCTAGCACCCAGGTCCAACGGAGCAACACATATAAAGGCTTGGGCCTAACTCAATCCAAAAGACTAGCCTGATAGGTGAGGACTGCCCCATTCTATATGTTGTGCTCCCCCTCCATCGATTACCGACGGGACTAAACCCAACACGTAAATTTCAGAAAACTCGTACGTAGGAATGTGGGATGCGGCGGCTGGTAAGACATGCAAGCGGGACAAATACGTGTAAACATATTGAGATAGACGTACCTGAAAGAAACCCCAGTTTCTGCAGGCATCGCCAAGCTTGCTGATCTCGGACGCCGACAGCTCCGGGTCGAGGAGCCTGGCCATGTCGACGACCGGCAGCTCGTAGGTCTCGTCCGCACCGACGACGACGCCGTCAAGGACCTCCTCGATTCGGACATACTTCTCCGGGATCCGCTCGGGGTTGGCGAACGCGGAAGCCGCAGCATCCGTGATCTCATTCCTGTTGACAATACTGTCGTAGTTACGAGCCTCCATTGCTCTGCGTCTGCTCTGCTGCACGCCTGCGCCTAGCTCCCGACTCTGATCGAATAATTCGGCACCACAAGGCTACTAATTTATAAACTGTTTCCAGTACACCCAAGTGCTGTTGCGGTTGTTGCAGGGTTCAATCGGATTACCTAACACACCACTGATCATGCCATGGATTCCCTCTGTGGGCCCAAGAATTGGAGAAAGCTCGATCCAAGGCGTAGTTAATTAGTGGCCGCATTACAACAACCAGCGACAAAGCTCTCCTATCATCGTACGTCCTATATATGTAATCCAGAGAGAAATTAAGTTAGTGCTCACTCCATTACATTACAAACTATAGGATATTTTAGCTTTTCCACATACATACTTTTGTTATGCATTTAGATATACACAATATATGTCTCATATGTATTTTTAGGAAAAAAACAAAAATGTCTTATAATTTAAAACCAACGGAATAATTCAGAGTAATTGATTACCCCAGGACCCATCGAAAAAAGCAGTTGTTGCGACTTAATCGGCCGGCCAGGCCTACCTGACGAGACACGCCACGGAAGGCGATTGGACTTGTGGTTTGGTGGAATAGCGGCCGAAGCCATGAATCCATGGCACGGACACCGCAATGCATAGCGGGAACAGAACGCGTGTACTCTCTTTCAGATGTTCCTGGGGTAGGTAAATGTTTGATTGGTACTCTATACCACACTCTCGGTCGGCCCCTTGGAATTTAAGGAATCATTAGGGTGGGGGAGCACCTGAATTATCCCAAATAAAAATTTGAACTCTCAATCCGTTGGCCCACTCAGTTTGAACGGAGGCAACTTGTGAGACATGCACATTACAACACACATCACCATCAAGGTGCATATAGTGATATTTAAGCAATTTCAAGGTCTGCCAACTTGATCTTTTGAATATGCTTAGAGTTGGGGTAAAGACGTGATTGGTTGTAGTTCCTAGACAACAAGGCTCATATCTGGGAGCCAGGCTCTCTCGAGCCAGCCTTTGTGCATGCAAGACATATATGTTTGGTTGCCTACTAAAACACAAAGGGCAGGATTGTTTACCTTTTTTTATTGAGAATTACACATTACAACGTAGAAGCCCACACATGAACGCACACTCACTCCCTATGAAGACACATATATTATCCCTACTTTATGAGCACCTTGTTGGCGAGCTTGAAGGAGTCATACTAGGGTCCTAACAGGCGGCCCAACAAGTGCAAGGAGATATGTTTTTTTTTTATTTGGTCGATTCTAGATGTTGCTTGTTTGCTTGGATCATGTTTTGGAGCCCACCCCAATGACCATAAATACCAAACATGCCTGCACATCGGGTGAACCGAGTAGCTTTCCAACCATCTAAAAAAAAATTCAGAGAGAGGAGAACAAACTTAAGCAACAAAACAACACCAAGGACATGTTCTTAACGTTAGTACATAAATCATTTTCCGTGACATTTTTTTTTTTTTTGGGTTTTCCGTGGCGGTTATTGAAACCGCTACCGAGCTAGGGTTACGGTTAATCGATTAACCATGGCGGTCAGGTTATTGAAATCGCCACCGCGCTAGGGTTACGGTTAATTAATCGGGTGATTAACTGCGGTGGTTTTATGACCGCCGCGGTTAATCGATTAACCATGGCGGTTTTCTTAACATGCCTGACACCATTAAAATTTAATCGTGGTGTTTTTTATTAAATAACCCCCATAGTTAGTAGTCTCCGGATTTTTAAAAATAATTAAAAATAATGTAATGAAATTGAACATGAAGTTCAACTATCAAATTGATAAAGTACATGCCCTACAATTATATAATCCACAATCGCTAATCTTTTTGCAAAGCACACAAATAAGGATGACAAGCAACACAATACAAATGGATTTCAAAAATAAAAGCCTAGAAGGAGCAAAAGGAGGTGGTTTTCCCAAACAGACATCATTTATTAGGGGTTGTTTCAAGCTTTGAGTTGATTGTTGAGTTCAAATCTCAAGTTGTCTCTCTATAATCACCCTACTTCATGTGGCTAGCACCAGAACAACCACTTAGTTGTTCTTGGCACTCATGTGATTTAGAACACACACACCAACATACAAAGCTATGATTCTACAAAGCTTTCATTGTCTTAGTGAGTTTGGATTATTAACCATGGAGGTTAGAACTATATTATCACATCACAGGCAGATACAAGAGAATAAAAATTGCCTCAGTCCTTATATGTTGTAGTTGCATTGCATGAGTAATTTGCTAAAGAGATCATCATTTTCATTAAGGTGGAATTGATGACCTCAAAAGGCAATTATTGACGGTAGTTAATGTTCATCAAGAACCATCAACTTAACTTGTACAATTGTAGGAAATGGTCACCAACATAGACTTAGGGTTTTAAAGTCACAATTTCCACAAGTTTTGGTGAATCAATGATTTAACAGGGATTATTGAGGAAATCCAGTTCTAAGAGCATCTCAATTAGTTTCCAATAAAGCAATCGGTAAATCAATGAGTTTTCCAAGTGGCTAAGAAATATTGGGAGCACATTTGTTACGTTCTTGAACAATTTCCAAATCTAACTTTTTCTGAAACATAAAAAACAATTTTACATTAGAATCTTAAACTATTTTCAAATCAGCGTAACCACTTTTATACTCTCTGTTGTACATTTGCATTAAAAACTATGTTCTAATACTTATTCTTTCCCACGCCCTTCCACCTCTAGATTGACTGATTGATATATAGGCATGCGCATCGCACCTCGGAGATGTTGTAAGTATTGGTATTCAAAACTGAACTCATTCCTTCACGTTTACCTTTGATTGCTAACCAAAATATGTTTGGTCATGCTAAATTGTACATCAGATTCAAACTAAGGCATTCACTGTACACTACACAATATAACCATTTACTTTTCTTTCACGGATCTTGGCGCCCGTCCACAGATAATTGGTCTTGAAATAAAACTCATTTTCGTAAGAGTACAGCTAAATTTCAAGTCAGAAGAACAGTTGGTGTTCAACATCTCGCGCACTGCGCTAAACAAGCATCAACGGACAAAAACAATAGAAAAACAAAGAATATAACTGGTTTAAACTGAAATAATAACGTTAACAATTCATAGAGGTCTACTCATTGGTCTAATAAAAACAACAGAGGGGCATGTGTCCAACAAGCTACAAGTACAAAGAAACTTCAGTTTTGAATACCAATACTTACAACAGAGGGGCATGTGTCCAACAAGCTACAAGCGGAGGCGGGGCCGTGGCGGCGGCGCCGCCGCGTGATTGGAACTATCTGGGGCACTGGGTGGATTGGGGGTGGATTGGTGCCCTAGTTTTAGCGCCACTACACTAGTAGTGGATAACTGGACGGGGTTGAGAGGTGAGAGCATTCGAGTGGAACTGTGAAAGAGGAATGGCCGAATGGGCCGGTGGCTCATTTGTGCTGTTCACAATTCTGCTTTCTTTCCTTTTTTTTTATTACATCCTCGTGTTACAAACTTACAGTTTTGAACACAAAAAAAAAAAAAAAACACCTGATAAAAAAAAAAAAAAAAAAGAATTATCTACATGGCCTAGAAAATAATTGTATTTAGGTACATGGCCCTTTTTAAACTTAGTTGTATGGCCCTAAAATAATTTTTAGTTGGCTCAATGGTCTTCCAACCAATTCAGTGCATTTAGGGTGTTAAGCGGGAGATAAAATGACCATTTTAGCCTTAGCAAAAAAATAAAATAAAATGCAGAATTCAGCTCCACCTTTACTCTCTTTGTCACTGAAGAATTGGGCCCATAAGTCAGAGGGGCCAAATTGAAAAAAACAACACGAGCCTTCCTCCACTGTGCCTAGGCACACCGTGCCGTCCTTCGTCGCGGTTGTGGCAACCACAGCCGCCTCTAACCCCCCTCCCCGACGACGGCGGGCGGCAGCCACATGATGGCATCGTTGTCGAGGCCTGATAAGGCGTCGCCGCCAACGCTAAGTGTGATGAGCAGGTAGCTGGAGCTCGTGCGGCGGGCGCGGGCGGGGATGGTGCGGCGCCACGATGGCGGCGGGCGAGCTCGCTGGACGCGCCAGCGCCGCCATGGCGCGACTCGAGCTCGCTGGGGCCGACGCGGCTAGGATGGGGCGCGGTGCCCACATCGACGGCCAGTATTCAGGAGCATGCTCGGTCGGTCGACCGATGCGAGACTGAAGGATAGAGAAGGGTATTTTGATCTTTTCGTATCTCGCCCACTGGCCAAACTAATACAATAGGCTAACAAACCTACAGAAGGCTATAGAGGTAACCAAAAATTATTTTAGGGTCATACAACTAAGTTAAAAAAAGGGGTCATGTACCTATAGACCATTTTTTTCTAGGGCCATGTAGATAATTCTCTCTAAAAAAAAGTGTCCTGAATTGCAGAGGTACTAGTATTGCATTGTAAGAGCATTTTAGGAGTTTTGTAAAAGAACTCCAGATTTTAATTTTTTAGCAAAAAAAAAAAAATCTCTAACAGTCTGATAAAAGAGTTTTTTAATAAAATTTGCCAAATAAAGAAAGTAAATTAAAGGAAGTGACCTCATTACATGAAACTTCTTACGGTAGTCATCTAGATGAATGCGGTTATATTTCCACTAAAATCACTAGTAGCATGCAAATAGAATCTGGTAAGCATGTTTTTCAGTACTAAAAAGACAGGCAGGACAATGCTTGAAATCAAAACTATCATATTAGAAATACAAAAATGCAACATATAGTTGCTCACCACTGTCAAACTTTCAAGAAAATTTATTCTGAGAGTACTTCATACTGCCTCGGAAAAAAAAAAAAAACACGTTTTCAAGGACTACTACCACAAGTAGGCATCACCGTTTCACATATGCCATGAGATATTTTTTTAGCCAATATGCCATGAGATGTTGATCAAGAAATAATACTATCGCTGTTATGCACATGTCTGGGCTTTCTCTCAAATTAATACGAAAGGGCAGTTCTGTCTTTTGATTAAGAAAATTGTATAACTGTTATTACATAAAAGAATGAAATCATTCGTCTTAACAAAAAAATAGAATGCGCAAATCACTGAAGACATTCTCTCGCGGACCAAGAATCATATCAGTAGCATATATCTGCCGATTTGAATCTTACGTTGCATGATGACTTTTGAACCTGGACAGGGTGTTAGGTGCTGACTGATATTGTAGTTTAGCTACAAGTATTCACATTCTGATAATGTTACTTTCGTCAGCTTTGAGAAAGAAACACTGCAGAACTATTTAGGTAGTAGTGGCATCTTGAACCTATCACCATCATTCTCTGATATGGTAGTTTGGCTGGAAGTTTTCAAATTTCACCTCATGAGAAACTGCAACACCTTTTGTCCTCTGTTTGTAGACACAGCCTGGTAGATGATTTTCCTGTGTGAATACCAGCACCAGTTGGAAGTTAGATTCCCCAGTTCATTACAATGGCAAGCACACACTCAGATAGTGAACAGTGGCAATGTTTGCAGGTTAACTAAGTGACCAATTCCATCGAAGCCCCTACAGTGGTTTTATTGAAAAGAACAAGGTTCAGTACAAACTAAAAAAAAGGCAAAAGAAAAAGAACTAGTCTATGAAACAAAATAGGGAAAAAAAGAAGAAGATCAAAGCCAGCCCGCTGCTTATCCTAGATTTTGAATCCATGAAGAAAACTGATCTTGCTGGTTTGGTTTCAGTCTATGCTTGAGCAGGTTCAACTCATTGAATAGTAGGCGTCAAAAAAAAAAAAAAAAACTCATTGAATAGCACTTTTTTGGCAGCCTAGCAAGTTCAGGCTATTTCCTTTAAAGATGAGTTCATTCCTTGCTGTCCAAATGGTCAAACATAAGATGAGTTCAGCTTCCATGTAAAACTGTGTGTTCAATTGTTCCTTAAGTTCTGTAGACAGATCTGAGAAGCCACTATCCAAGGGAATCTCAACATTCAGCATGTCCCAACACATCCTTGCAAATGAGCAATATACAAATAGATGCTGAACTGATTCCTCAACCATCAAGTTACATAGCACACAATTTATATGAGTCTAAGTGCATGTTTCTTCTTAGTAGCTTGTAAAATTTTGAAATCACAGTAAGTTACAGGAAAAAAAAAGACTTATAAATGGTAAATCTTGTTGAAATATAAGGCAATTTCAGATTAATTCCATAATATAAATCATGATGAACTGATCTACTAGAATAAGCATGTGAAGCAAACAAGCATGATTCAAAATCATATAACAGATCATAGCATGGTAGAACAACATAAAACATGGCATGATCATGACAACTGGTGTAGGCACAACTAGCACAACACATACACCGGATAGATTAAATAGATTGAACATGTTGGACAATAAGATTAGATTACGGATGTAATACCCGCCGATGTAGAAGTACATGGTGATGAAGATGCTAACGATGATCGCATGTCCTTGTAGAGGTTCCGTGCGCGAGCCTTACGACGACGAGACGACGTGCTGAGATTTGGGAGCAATCGCAAGAGCGCTTCCCAAAAACCTTATTCGCCTTCTCCGGTGCGGGATCGCAAAGACGGCGGTTCGGAGACCTGTTCGCCCGGTCGCCGGTGCACGCGAACGATCGGGCTGAAGACTTGGCAACGGCGGCAAAGCAAGTGAGAATAGGAAAATACTATTTTACTACTTTAGGATTTTCTAATTGAAACTCCCAATTGTAGTTGTTATATTGTGTCTATTCTAAGGAGGCTTGGTACAAATATATAGGGAGAAAAACTTCCTACCTCCACATCAATTAGTAATATGGTACTAATTGATATTGCACCTCCCACCTTTACTCATGGGCTAAAACAATAAAGCCCATTAGAGAACACAAATATTGGGCCTTTGAGATTTATCGGAATTTCTTCATATGAATTTTAGGGGAACTATTCATATATAAATTCTAACAATCCCCCACAGATCTCAAGCGCCCAAGATAGATATTTTTCTTATCTCACTCTTTGTTTTATATACTAGTGTTTCAAGCAGAGACCGTTAAGTTGAACATCCGCCTAGAGCTTCAAGTTCTACTCATCCACAACTTGAACAATGGACTACGCCTTGAATTGCAAGTTTTGTATGAATAAGTTTTGCTCAAAGTCAAACTAGTACTTATTTGCTAGTAGCCTTTCTCCGTGGGTGGAGCATATACGTCATACTCCTTAGTCTCTTCATGAGCTTACTAGAGATCACCTAAATCTCATAGATTACGACGTTTAACAAGTCGAACTCATATAGGTATGCCCTTTCAAAAATGCTCAGTAGGGACGGCATCTTTACTTATAAAGTCAATAGGACATATTAAGGCATTTCGCCAACCTACCATACTGAGCCTCTTCGCTCTTGAGAGTATTGCATCTTCACATAGAGAGGGTTTATTAGTTTACTCTCCTCGGTTTACCAATAGTTTTTTCTTCCCGGGTCCTTAGTCACGGGATCTCCGATCAAAAGGTTGGGTTACTACTACTGAAAACTCATATGGGTCTCATACCCATCTCTCCTAGATGCAATTTCTATCACATTACGTGATAGCCCTTTAGTAAAGGGATCTGTAGGGTTTTTATCTCATGCGTATATAGGATACGATTATTACTCCGGAGTTTCTCAATTTTTCGACGGTCTTCAAACGTCTTTTAACGTGTCTTGTTGACTTTGAATTATCCTTTGCACTATTCACTTTAGTGATCTTTGTTTGATTATCACAGTTTATAAGGATAGCCGATGCATTGGTTTTTCAACCGCGGCAAGTCGGACAAGAGCTCACGCAGCCACTCCGCCTCTGCGAGATCTTTGTTTCTAAAGCGAAAGTTTCGCTTCCATGGTTGACTTAGTCAAAATAGTTCTGTTTACAAGACCTCCATGACACTGCGCCACCTCCAAGAGTAAATACATACCCACTTGTGGCGTAGATTTGAGCAATATCGAAATCCGGTTAAGCATCACTATATCCCTCTAGCACGGTTTGGGTGCCCGAATAGTGAATTCCATAGCTCATTGTACCTTTAAGATAGCACAAGACCCTTTCTAGTACATGCCAATGATCATCACCGGGTTGGACATATACCTACTCAACTTGCTCACAAAGCAAAAAGAGATATCCGGTGCAGTTTGCATTCACTAGATACATGAGTGAACCAACAATCGAGAGTACTTGAGTTGATCTCTAGTACACTTCTTATTCTTTCGCAATGTCACACTAGGATCATAAGGTGTTGGAAAAGGCTTTCTATCCATAAAGCCAAAACGGCTCAGGACCTTCTCAACATAATGAGATTGCGATAAAGTAATCCCACTCTCTTCCTTAATAAGCTTAATGTTTAGAATTACATCGCCTCTCCTAGATCTTTCATATCAAAATTCTTTGACAAGAAAGACTTGACCTCATTTATGACATTCATGTTTGTTCCAAAGATTAGAATATCATCAACATATAAGCATAATATAAATGATTCGCCCCACCATGTCGATAATACACACACCTATCGGCTTCATTGACAACATAACCGGCACTAGTTAACGTAGTGTCAAACTTCTCATGCCATTGTTTAGGTGTTTGTTTCAAGCCATATAAAGATTTTAATAACTTGCACACCTTTTGCTCTTTACCTTTTACTACAAATCCATCGGGCTGATCTATGTAAATCTCCTCATCCAACTCTCCATTAAGAAAAGCTGTCTTTACATCCATTTGATGAATGATCGGACCATATGAGGCGACCAAAGATAGTAGTGTTCGAATAGTGATCATTCTAGCAGTTGGTGAGTAAGTATCAAAGAAATCTTCTCCTTCTTTTGAGTGTAGCCTTTAGCCACAAGCCGAGCCTTGTACTTGTCAATAGTACCATCGGGTCTAAGCTTCTTCTTGAACACCCACTTACATCCAATTGGTTTACAACTGAATGGTAGATCGATAGCTCCCAAGTTCCATTAGAAAGAATCGAGTCCATCTCACTACGAACAGCTTCTTTCCAATCATCTACATCTAGAGATGCATATGCCTCGAGATAGAGGTGGGAGTATCATCCACAAGGTACACAATGAAATCATCACCAAAAGATTTTGCAATCCTTTGTCTCATGTTCCTCACGGGAACTTCATTGTCATCCTTCTCAAGTGGTTGCTCAAATGACTCAACAGATATTCGATAGGTATAGTATCATCGGGGAGCTAATTTAGTAGAAAATCTAACATTGCTACGCATATCTTTTAAAGGAAATATATTCTCAAAAAATGTAGCATCACGAGATTCAAAGATAGTATCAACAAGCATATCGTAAAACTTCAGATCTTACTACTAAAAATCGATAGGCAATCTTTGTTGTGAGCATATCCAAGAAAGATACAATCTACCGTCTTTGGTCCAAGCTTACGCTTCTTATTAATTGGAACATTGACTTTTGCCAAACATCCCCACGTGCGCAAGTATGAAAGTGATGGTTTCCTTCCAACCCATATCTCATATGGTGTTGTCTCTTTATTCTGTTTGGAATTCTATTCAGGACATGACTCGCAGATCAATATAGCTTCCCCCACCATGCCTTAGATAAACCAAAGTGTCTAACATGGCATTAACCAAGTCGGTCGGCGTTATTTTTTTCCTCTCAAAGAACCCCGTTGGATTCGAGGCGAATAGGGAGGTGTCCTCTCATGAATAATACCATGTTCCGCACAAAACTCATCAAATGTTATAGGAAAATATTCACCAACACGATCTCGACCTTAGACGTTTAATCTTTCTTTCTAGTTGATTTTCAACTTCAGCCTTAAAGATTTTAAAGTAGTCTAATGCCTCATCTTTAGTCTTCAGCAAGTAAATATAGCAATATCTAGAAGCATCATCAATTAACGTCATGAAATATCTCTTTCCACCTTTAGTCAACACACCATTCATCTCGCATAGATCAGAATGTATGAGCTCTAGAGGTGCCAAGTGTCTCTCCTCCGCCGCCTTGTGAGGCTTTCGAGGTTGTTTAGATTGCACACAACTATGGCACTTAGAACCTTTGGCAATGGTGAAATCTGGAATTAACCGCAAGCTAGATAAATGTGACATCAAACCAAAATTCACATGACATAAACGAGAATGCCAAACACTTGAATTATCATCAATTGTGCCACAAATATGATTCATCGACTTATTACAAAAAATCGCCAAACTTAGGCGGAACAAGCCACCACAAGTCATAACCTTTACCAATAAACCTGTCCATGCTTAGACATAACTACTTTATTGGACTCCATCACTACCTTAAACCCATCTCTTAAAAGAAGGGAAACACTAATAAGGTTCTTGTGAATAGTAGGGACATCTTTGCACGTTCTTGTTTGCACAATTTTTCTCAAGTAAACTTCAGATCTACCGTGCCAACGCCACGAACGAAGCATGTGACTCATTCCCCATTAGGACGTAAGAACCTTGTAGCTCTTTATAAAAGAAAACAAAGAGATGTCAGCACACACATGAATATTAGCTTTTTTGTATCAACCCACCAACTTGGTGATTGAAATACCGATAGTACAAGAGGAACATTCTTTGTACTCCTCATCAACATTGCTAATAGTCACGAGGTTGACATTCTTATTATTCCCATTGGAAAAGTGACTAAGTTGTCCACAAGTGAAGCAAATCACCTCATCATTATTTTTCTTCTTCTCAAAGGTAGTTGTTAATTTGGCATTGGAATATCTATTCCCTTTGTTCTTGCCATGTGGGTTTTTCTACACAAAATTAGTGCTAGAATGGCTCTTGTTCCCCTTATCAATAGTATTCTTCACCCGAATATTTTTCTCAACATCAAGAGATGCTATCGGGTTTACAACCGATATTTTTCGTCTCTTTGTGTTTAAGAATTGTTAGAAGCTCTTCCATGAAGAAGGCAACTTAGCAATATTGCATCCGGCTACAAACTCATCGGGTATAACATACTTAAGGAGTTCAAGTTCTCTTGCCATGTGTTGAACCTCATGCGCTTGCTTGACTATATAGACCGGTTAGCAACCATCTTGTAGTCATAAAAGCTCTTCATAATGTACAACTTCGGATGTACCAATGGTTGCATTCAGTTGATCCCACAATATCTTCTCATCTTGGAAGTGCAAGTTTGCATCTTCTAGATGACTAGCAAGACTATTTAGGATTGTTCTAAAGATAGTGTTGTCTCCCCTGAATCTTCTCTTATCTCTAGAGATATTTCCCCGAGGTGATCCAAAAAGTAATCCGGAACATTTTAGCCTCTAGCCGAGCATGGCCTTAACTCGCCATCTCTTAAAATGTGCACTAAAAAACTTTTCTAGTCTCAAAGACGTCGGTGAAAACAGCCATAGTTAAATCAAGAAAAAGCCTATTATAAGGTTTTGGATTGTTGAAATATAAGGCAATTTCGGATTAATTCCATAATATAAATCATGATGAACTGATCTACTAGAATAAGCATGTGAAGCAAACAAGCATGATTCAAAATCATATAACAGATCATAGCATGGTAGAACAACATAAAACATGGCATGATCATGGCAAGCTGGTGTAGGCATAACTAGCACAACACATACACCGGATAGATTAAATAGATTGAACATGTTGGACAATAAGATTAGATTACATATGTAATACACGCCGATGTAGAAGTACATGGTGATGAAGATGCGAAACGATGATCGCATGTCCTTGTAGATGTTCCCGTGCGCGAGCCTTACGACGACGAGAGACGGCGTCTTTGAGATTTGGGAGCGATCGCGCCAAGAGCGCTTCCCAAAAACCTTATTCGCCTTCTCGGTGCGGGATCGCAAAGACGACGATTCAGGAGACACCTTTCGCCCCGGTCGCTGGTGCACGCGAACGATCGGTTGGGAGACTTGGCAGCGGCGGCGCAGTTAAGTGAGAATAGGAAAATACTATTTTACTACTTTAGGATTTTCTAATTGAAACTCTCAATTGTAGTTGTTATGTTGTGTCTATTCCAAGGAGGCTTGGTATAAATATATAGGGAGGAAAACTCCCTACCTCCACATCAATTAGTAATATGGTACTAATTGATATTGCACTCCTCCCACCTTTACTCATGGGCTAAAACAATAAAGCCCATTAGAGAACATAAATATTGGGCCTTTGAGATTTATCGAATTTCTTCATATGAATTTTAGGGAACTATTCATATATAAATTCTAACAAATCTCAGCAAAGAAAAATCTGTGCTAGTTTTCTGATGACTAGATGTCACTCACCAATGAAAAGTTTGCATTACAGAAGAGTAACATATAAATATATTCACCATACACGAAAACAGAATTGAGCGCAGAGCGTCCTTATACAAAACTAAAAGACAAAAGGGAAAGTCATATGAATTTCTTACTTTGATGCCACTCCTCTTGGCTTTGTGCTTGTGGCCGTTGCCTTTGATGCCACTCCTTGGTCCATCAGAAGCCTGCTGTAGCTTGAACTATGTGAAGCAGTATTTATACTGCTCAAGGATGTCCTGCACGTCATATGCCACCTGCTTCAGTTATCCTGGAGCGTGACATTGATTCGGTGCATCGTCGTTTCCAGCTTCCTGATGTCTTCCAGGCCATGGCTTCTACTACTAGTTGTTGTGGCCCGCAATGGGGAGATTAGCAACCGTGGAGCCATGGAATGCAGCGTGTCTAGCGCCCATTTGACGGCATGGCTGCAACTGCAAATGTTGCAGCCATGTTTCTCAAAACACACACACTCGCTCACAAATTTTGCAGTCCACCTGGGAACGTGTAACCTAGGTGCCCTCTTTTACTTCTTGCTACTACCGCAAAGCCATGGCCAATCATCCCAACCACATACCCTCCATGGTGACTCTTGAGACTCGAAAGTTGGTGCGCCCACAAGCATCTCCATTTCTAGCAGGTTGAAACGAAGACCAGGGTAGGTGGCCCTATCTGCTCACTGGAGCTGATCGTTCAGACAGACAGACAGAATGCTGCGCTGGCGTTGGAGCCAGCAAGGGGTGGGATGGCGCAGCTAGCTCATTCCCTCTCTGCAAAAGGAACAAAAAAAACATTGCATGGTATATATAACAATCTCAGCCCCATCTCTCAGCGACTCCGATAAGGAAATTAAGTCATTAACACATGCGACATACAGGCTTTCACAATCATGCCCAAGATTGTAGATCGTAGTATATGCCAACAGCAAACTTATCAACCCATTTGACCGTAAAGTACTGTCTTGAGCCTGAAATAAATAAGTTGAAATGCATTCTGCGTGAATTGCAGTCACCTAATCACATGACGTCGTCAAAGAGACCTTGAAGACATGGGATGTTGCCATGTTGGCCTTGGTCCTTTCAAGAACTGATGAGAAAGGGAAACTGCCCAATGCCAGAATTCAAAACACCGTCCAGACCAGAGAGCATGGCTAATAACAGGCACGAAATGAAATCAAATCAGATTGTGCAACAACCACCTAATAACAGGCACAAAATGGGCGGGGATCCTAAAACAATAATATATATTTAGGCAATTTATTGGGTATCAGAAACATCAGGAAAAAAAAACACCTATTGTGTCAAAATCATCCACAGAATCAAAGCTATAGGAATGAATTGTACTGATGCCTCTCCTGTTCATTAGATGAGTACCCCAATGTTGATCTAAGTTTCTCATCAAAATGTATATAGCAACGAGCTTTAGCAAGGCAGGTATCACATTTGCCTCAAATGTTAAACATATATTTGGTAAAAATATTGCCATGTTTCAACATAGTAGATGACAATAGTGTGCTTCAATGGTTTCAGAGTTTCAACATACTAGGTGAGAATAGAAAATATCGTCATGTTTCAACATACTAGAGTTTCAACATACTAGGCGACAATAGTTAACACTAGAAATGCAGTATTGACGTAACATGAAGCTGGCTAATCATTCATCAATGGAAGACTTGCAACAAACTAATGCCTATAGCTATCACACAAAATAAACTGGGAAGTGAACATGATGGTACACAGAGTACCTACATATAAAGAATTACGTGCAAGAGTAACTGATTATGTTATCTTTGAGTAATATAAGAGCAACCAGTTCCTTTCTTTCTTTTTTTTCTATTTTAAAGAAAAGGCAAAGATCGTTCAGATGTTAATACATCAACACACCAAACAAAAAAAATATCCTGAATGCCACCAGATCTACAATTATTGCATAACAAGTCAAGCTAGTGTAATAATAAATGCTAATGCAAAGCTCCAACTTATCCAGATTCTGGACTGGTCAACAATTCATGTTGTTTTCAGAGATTTCAGCCCCACACTTCCAACAACAAACAAATGTTCCATGCATGCCAATCCAAGTCATTTTAGGTTAGTCTCTACTGATAACATGACATCACTGTTTAAAAGTTATTGGAGCTTTACTCAGGTATATAGTGATTGAGATTTGCAATTATGTAGCATACTCCAAAACACTTATGAATATATCTGTACCAACAGAAATTATAGTCGCATGCTATGTGACTTTCAACTCAGGGCATTCACAAGGGAAAGCTTCAATATCAAAGTGTCAAGAATGCTAAACATTCAAATAATCAATGGTAATGCTCAAAGTTGAAACTGACTATTAGATTGTGGTTCTCCGACATCATAAATAAAAAAGAAATTAAAAAAAAAGTATACTACAGAAAAGAAATTATCTGCATGTGAAAGCATCAAGGCATCAAGCAAGAATCAGACCAATTACCTGCAAAAGTGACAGATACAAGCTAATAAAGTGATTCAGTTAGAGTCAGAAGAACAGTCTGTGTTCAACATCTGCACACTGAGCTTGACAAGCATCCACGGATGAAAACAATAGAAAACAAGGAAAATAACTTGTTTAAACTGAAATAATAAGGTTAACCATTCATGGAGGCAGTTTATCTACCCCAATAATTAAACATCATTGGTCTAATAACAACACAAAAGGAGCATGTGTCCAACAAATTACAAGTACAAAGAAACTTCAGACTTCAAACATAAGGTCTACTCAACTAACTAAATGATTTCTAGAAACGATACTCCTTGATGCAGTTCTAGTTCTCTCCAGCTAATGAATCTGAGAAAAAAAGGGGCATATGGAAGAAAGGGATGATTGGAGTCATGTCCAAGATTGCGGATGACACGCACTTCCCTGCGGTCCATTTCATAAGCCATCAGCGTCTTGTCCCAGCCATAAACAAAGAAAACCAAATTACATTCTGGATGAACTGTGATCACTTCATAGTCAATAACAAATCGCAGCTTCTTCCCTCCAAACAGACCACGGGTGCTGATTGTATACTTCTTTGTCCATTCATCTGTACTGTAATCTTCAAGAACCCAGACTGACAGTTTGTTAGCTTCATCGTGATCCATATCAAAGTAAAGCAGATGACCATGAGCTTGACAGATGAAGCCAAATTCGTCACTGGACGGTGTTGGAATTATCCTCCATACCTTCCCCTCCATATCCACTGCCAGAATTGCATCCATAGTTATGAGTGAGTGCATAATGCCATTGAGAAAAACACTTGTCGAACCCTCATATAGCGCATCCGCATTATCACTCCATTCACTTTCACTGAAACTCCATGATCCAGTTTTGGATGAGTAAATATCCACCCCTATGATACACTCATCCTCGTTTTCCACATACTCCACTACATGGAAATGCGAAGAGACGGCTGGATCAAAGCCCAGACGAGCAGTGCCTAACTTGCCACTAGCCCAGCTGCCATCAGGTAACATCACCCACTTCTCAGTGGCAGGATTGCAGACGGCAAAACGGAACGGCCTACTACCGTCGCTGTCAAGAGGACCAGACAGAAAACAGCGGCAGAGGAGGAGGCCATTACAGCAGTCCAAGGGGACGACGTCGTCACTGTTGCAGACGGGCAAGAAGGAGAAGGAGGGGTAGAGGAATGGTGCGCCTTTCCCGGTGACGTTGGTGAAGTGGTGAGCCGAGTATGGGGAACGCTCAAAGTTGAGGCTCTTGTAGAAGAATCCGACCAGGGTGTGGGGTAGCTTCTTGCGCACACGACCGGCATACGCACTTGAAGCGGCACAGAGAGCGCACAGGGAGGCGGCTGAAGATCTCTACCAGGAGCTCATCGGTGAGGCTGGCCAACGGGAAGCTCTTCTCGGGTGGCTCTTCCATCTCATGAAGCCAGGAACGGGGAGCGCCTGCGGGGATGCCGTCGGCGTGCGTGCAGAAGGATGAGATCATGAGATTTTGGTAATCAGATGAATGAAGATACGGATTGATCAGTGCGAAAGCTTACCTTGCCTCTGCGTCTGGCGGAGCGCGGCCGGCAATGGCGGCGGCTAGGGCTACCACATAGAACCGAAGCGGCGGCGCTGTCGCAAGAGAGGTAACAGAGTGGCTGTTGCCCTCTTCCTCTATGAGAAGATAACTGGACTTGGGCCTTGGCTTACGGTTCCCATGCGGCCCAGTTCTGTATACTACGACAACTTTTCTATGAAAAAGCGCTTCAACTATGGATCAGGGGTAGAGGTTGGCCGAGGATGTAGAACTTAGGATAGTCTTATAAATCACGACGGCGTTCTATTCGGGAATCTAGAGTTGTTGGAGAATTTCAGATAGATGAAACGGTCGATAATTGATCTCCTCTACAAGGACGACTTCATGTATATCCTCTATATGGATGTAATATCACTAGTATTGTATTGATTTTCCGTGGCGGTTTTGCAACCGCCACCAACCTGGGGTCACGGCTAATGCATGGATCAACCGTGGCGGTTTTTAAACCCGAGAAAAGCACCACCGAAAATGGTATAAAAAACAAAAAGAAAAGAAAACCCGCATCCGGGCCCAAACGGGCCCGGATCCGGGCCGCCGCCACGAAGCCGCCACGGGCGCCCGACTGGATTCGGCGGTTGGAGGCCGGATCCGCGCGGGGTCGCCACCATGCCGTCGCTGGATCCCGCGGCCGGAGGCCGGATCCGCGAGGTCGAGAGGGCGTCGCCGCTCGGATCCCGCGTTGGAGGCCGATCCGCGAGGTCGAGAGGGCGCCGCTCCGCTGAACCGCGCCCGCCTGCCTTGCCGTTGGGAAGGGAAGGCCACGCCGTTCGAGGGAGAGTCGGCCCGCCCCGCGCCGTTCGGGAGGGAGAGCAGGCGCCGGATTCGGGAGGGGGAGTGGGAGGAAGGAAGGGGCGCGCCGGTTGAGAGAGAGAGAGAGAGAGAGAGAGAAAAATGGCGAGAGTGAAACCCTAATCTCCCATTATATACCGTAGATATCGGGTGAGATGGGCTTTCTTTGCTCAAAATTGTTGTGTGTACCGACTTTATTTACCGTGGCGGTTTTTTTAATAAAAACCGGTTAATCGATTTACTGTGGTGTTTTTTAACCGCCACGGTTAATCGAGGGCATTAAGCGTGGCAGTTTTTCAAATAACCGCACCGGAAAATGATTTGGAAACGTTGTTCAAAATCATGTGTAGTAGTGTATATTGTAATATGAACAATATTTTTTTATATAAATCTGGAAAAGCTTAACCGTGGCGCTCGGGTTGATAACAATAACCACCGTGGTTAATGCATTTATCGTAGCGGTCTCGGGTTGATAACAACAACCACCGTGGTTAATGCATTTACCGTGACGGTTGGCCAACCGCCTCGGTTAGAATGGCCGCCACAGTTAAGGCAAATTGACCACCGCAATTAAGTATTTTTTGTACTAGTGTAGGTTGCGGTTCTTGCTTCCCTACCACAACCTATGTAAGAAAGTTCAATCTTGATGCTTCAAATAACGTATATTTACACAGGAATTGTAACCTATGAAATCTCCACATTAAAATCAAGTTTGAACAGTTCTACAAAGCCAAGTATTTGCACCATTTCCATCTTCGAATAGAGTGTTTTCTACAGTAGCCCAGTGGATACTTGATAGCGCATATTAAACCATGATATGAGTGGTGTGACATCAACAATGGTTTTTGCGGCTCCACAATCAAAGGGAGAATGATACGATAGTGAGAAATATGCCATGTCCAATGTATGTAAGTGAGCGGATGTATTAGATATAGATATGTTTTGATGAGATCGGTTGTCTCCTTGAAATATGATCGAGTTGAGCAATTATTTCTGGACGGGAGGAGCAACTAATGGCTGTTTTGAAGAGGTATATATACGGCGTGGTTTCAGATGACGACTCTACTATATCCTGAGGCTCTCGATGAACCGTGTCCCTTGCTCCAGCGCATTGAAATTTCCCTTGATGTACTCCTCTATCTCAATGGATTTGTACCGCGCGTGAACGCCCTCCTCCTCGAGGAGCCCCGGCAGCGGCGCCACCATGCCCGCGACGAACGCCTCCTGGAATATCACCACGGTGGTCCGGCCCCTCTCGGCGTCCGGGAGCACCCTGTGCTCGACGCTGGTGTAGGCGCCGTTGGTGAGCACGTCCAGGATGTCGGCGACGTTGACGACGAAGGCGCCCGGCAGCGGGCGCACCGGGAACCACCTGTCGTCCTTGCGGATCTGCAGGCCCGGCGTGTCGTCCACGTGCAGCAGCAGCGTCAGGCCCAGCCCGTCCGTGTGCGGCGTGATGCCCATCACCTTCTCCCGGTGCCGGCACGGAGGGTAGTAGTGGATCGCCATGCTCTGCCGCTTCCCTGTGAAGGCGTCCAGGAGCGCCTCTTGCTCCACCCCGAGGTCGGCCGCCATGAAACCCAGGAGCCTCGTTGCGAGGTTGATCATATCCACCGAGTAAACCTCAAGCGCGTCCCTATATATATAGTAGATAAAGCTGAGTTCGGTACAGGACTGTATCTGCATGGGGAGATGTGATGTGATGATCGATCGTTGGATAGATGAACGAGAAAGACAGACCTGAACGTTGGTGGATCTGTTGGCCACATTTCCATGTTCCTATCCTGGACTGGTTGCGTGATGAGGATCATGCTCTCTGCCCAGTCCAGCTTGCCACTGGCTCTGCTGTAGTGGTGCCCATATCCCTCGAAGCCGTTTCCTCGGACGGCCACTTTGGACTTGCTTTCCAGCGGCAAGCTGAAGAACTGCACGGTATTGTCTTTCATTCGCTGTACCACTCCTTGGTCAACTCCATGGTTTGTCAGCTACTCCACAACCACATCCAAAAACAAAAAAAAAGGATCGTAAATTAAGTTAGTGCTCACTCCATATATATGTAATCCAGAGAGAAATTAAGTTAGTGCTCACTCCATTACATTACAAACTATAGGATATTTTAGCTTTTCCACATACATACTTTTGTTATGCATTTAGATATACACAATATATGTCTCATATGTATTTTTAGGAAAAAAAACAAAAATGTCTTATAATTTAAAACCAACGGAATAATTCAGAGTAATTGATTACCCCAGGACCCATCGAAAAAAGCAGTTGTTGCGACTCAATCGGCCGGCCAGGCCTACCTGACGAGACACGCCACGGAAGGCGATTGGACTTGTGGTTTGGTGGAATAGCGGCCGAAGCCATGAATCCATGGCACGGACACTGCAATGCATAGCGGGAACAGAACGCGTGTACTCTCTTTCAGATGTTCCTGGGGTAGGTAAATGTTTGATTGGTACTCTATACCACACTCTCGGTCGGCCCCTTGGAATTTAAGGAATCATTAGGGTGGGGGAGCACCTGAATTATCCCAAATAAAAATTTGAACTCTCAATCCGTTGGCCCACTCAGTTTGAACGGCGGCAACTTGTGAGACATGCACATTACAACACACATCACCATCAAGGTGCATATAGTGATATTTAAGCAATTTCAAGGTCTGCCAACTTGATCTTTTGAATATGCTTAGAGTTGGGGTAAAGACGTGATTGGTTGTAGTTCCTAGACAACAAGGCTCATATCTGGGAGCCAGGCTCTCTCGAGCCAGCCTTTGTGCATGCAAGACATATATGTTTGGTTGCCTACTAAAACACAACGGGCAGGATTGTTTACCTTTTTTTATTGAGAATTACACATTACAACGTAGAAGCCCACACATGAACGCACACTCACTCCCTATGAAGACACATATATTATCCCTACTTTATGAGCACCTTGTTGGCGAGCTTGAAGGAGTCATACTAGGGTCCTAACAGGCGGCCCAACAAGTGCAAGGAGATATGTTTTTTTTATTTGGTCGATTCTAGATGTTGCTTGTTTGCTTGGATCATGTTTTGGAGCCCACCCCAATGACCATAAATACCAAACATGCCTGCACATCGGGTGAACCGAGTAGCTTTCCAACCATCTAAAAAATTCAGAGAGAGGAGAACAAACTTAAGCAACAAAACAACACCAAGGACATGTTCTTAACGTTAGTACATAAATCATTTTCCGTGGACGTTTTTTTTTTGGTTTTCCGTGGCGGTTATTGAAACCGCTACCCGAGCTAGGGTTACGGTTAATCGATTAACCATGGCGGTCAGGTTATTGAAATCGCCACCGCGCTAGGGTTACGGTTAATTAATCGGTGATTAATCTGCGGTGGTTTTATGACTGCCGCGGTTAATCGATTAACCATGGCGGTTTTCTTAACATGCCCGACAACATTAAAAATTTAATCGTGGTGTTTTTTATTAAATAACCCCCATAGTTAGTAGTCTCGGATTTTAAAAAAAATAATTAAAAATAATGTAATGAAATTGAACATGAAGTTCAACTATCAAATTGATAAAGTACATGCCCTACAATTATATAATCCACAATCGCTAATCTTTTTGCAAAGCACACAAATAAGGATGACAAGCAACACAATACAAATGGATTTCAAAAATAAAAGCCTAGAAGGAGCAAAAGGAGGTGGTTTTCCCAAACAGACATCATTATTAGGGGTTGTTTCAAGCTTTGAGTTGATTGTTGAGTTCAAATCTCAAGCTGTCTCTCTATAATCACCATACTTCATGTGGCAAGCACTAGAAGAACCACTTGGTTGTTCTTGGCACTCATGTGATTTAGAACACACACACCAACATACAAAAGCTATGATTCTACAAAGCTTTCATTGTCTTAGTGAGTTTGGATTATTAACCATGGAGGTTAGAACTAGATTATCACATCACAGGCAGATACGAGAATAAAAAAATTGCCTCAGTCCTTATATGTTGTAGTTGCATTGCATGAGTAATTTGCTAAAGAGATCACCATTTTCATTAAGGTGGAATTGATGACCTCAAAAGGCAATTATTGACGGTAGTTAATGTTCATCAAGAACCATCAACTTAACTTGTACATTTGTAGAGAAATGGTCACCAATATAGACTTAGGGTTTTAAAGTCACAATTTCCACAAGTTTTGGTGAATCAATGATTTGACAGGGATTATTGAGGAAATCCAGTTCTAAGAGCATCTCAATTAGTTTCCAATAAAGCATTGTTGGGGTAAAGAGCATCTCACAATAAAGCATATAGTGATATTTAAGCAATTTCAAGGTCTGCCAACTTGATCTTTTGAATATGCTTAGAGTTGGGGTAAAGACGTGATTGGTTGTAGTTCCTAGGCAACAAGGCTCATATCTAGGAACATATATGTTTGGTTGCCTACTAAAACACAACGGGCAGCATTGTTTACCTTTTTTTATTGAGAATTACACATTACAACGTAGAAGCCCCACACACGAACGCACACTCACTCCCTATGAAGACACATATATTATCCCTACCTTATGAGCACCTTGTTGGTGAGCTTGAATGTAACACCCGAAATTTTGAATGTTTTCAAATAGCTTAAATTGATTTATTTATGCAATATTGTGATGCATTGAATGTAGTAAAAATAAATAAATTTTATGAAATTAAAATTAATCATAAGGTTAGACACATGTATGCGCATTCATGCTGGAGCATTTTTAATTGTGTGATATGTGATTTTTTGTTGAAACTGAAGTTTATTTCAAATCAATTGTAAATGTCATTTGAAATTTGTCCAAATAAGTTAATAGCTGAATTCTTTTGTCTCCTCTCTTTATTTCTGGCACCGTTGCTGCTGGCACCGACTTCCACAGGAAGACCAGAACTAATTGTCCACTTTCTCATTTCTTTCAATACGTCAGTAACTCACGCGTTACTTCTCTGTTGTCATAACTCTGAAGTTCCACTAGCTCCTTCTAATGAACCGCCTGATGGACCTCTCGCCTGCCCTGCTACATCTATAAATCTTGCCCCTGTGTCCTTCGTCTCTCCTTGTTGCAGCTCGAGATAGCTTTCCACACAGCTTCTATTCTTTGGCAGGTACTCCATCGTCTTTCTTCTTGTTCCTGTCACAGACGCTGTCGCCATTGCCGCATCGACTTTGGCCGCCGTCGATCTCCGCGGGCCTTGTCTAGGCGATTCACACCCTGCCTTTTCTTTCCAGAGAAACGTGACGAGTTGGGGAATTTCCTTGCAAGCCGGAGCTCTCGACCATCACCAATCGACCGCCCCGAGACAGGCTTCCTCCATCTTTGCTTAGCAGTGTCACCGTCGCAAGCTCCACCATCGGCGGACTGGTGAGCCTCTCCATCCCCTACGCTGCCTCCCCACGCACAACGCAAGGCACGCGATGCTGCTGCAGCAGACACGGCCGTGAAACTTTGCACGACGGCCATGGCCTGCTTGCTTTGGTGTTTATTAACTTGATGACACAATCGTGACACCATCATGACATCACCCTCAATTTCTTGCCGTTTTCTTGTACAAAATTAATCCCAGAAATACTACTACAAATACATGTTCAGCCCAGCCCTTTTTCTTTAGTTTTAATTATTTGAAAACCCGAAATTATATTTACAGTTTTGCCACTGGTTTCAAAAAAGCTTATAACTTATTCGTTTTAAGTCCAAATCGATCCGCTCAAGTCGCGTTAGATTCGTAATTCCGTAGTCTACATGTTTATCTTACTGTTAGTTAGGTTTTAAACTTTTTAATTTTCGAGTTTGCATTAGCTTTATTATTTTATTAATGTAAATCTTGTAAAATCCACATCTTCGCCGTTTTAGCTCCGATTTCGATGAATTTGACGTCTATGTGATCGTAGCGACGTAAACTAGTGTTTTAAAGCATTTTCAATTTATTTATTTGCTGATGGTGTACTGTTCTCATGTTATCCCTTTGTTTGCTTCGTGTTTGATTGCATGAATGGATGAATGTTGATGCGTGATGATTCATTTAGACGGTGAGCTGTACGTTGCGGAATCAGAGCTTCTTGGTAACCCGGAGCGTCAGGAGTTCTCCAATCAAGGCAAGTATAGCATGGGAAATTCCTTGTTGTCCTATTCACCATAATCATTAAATTTCATCATGCATGTGTCCACCTTGTTCGACATTAAGGATTACCTAGCTATTGATGACTTGTACCTTGCTACCTATGGGTTTTGCATTTGGGTAGTAACTATGCTAGTGCTCCACATACATCAACCATTGTTCTTGTTTAATGTCAAAGCAAAGAAATATGATTCATGATGTTGTTGTTAAATTTTGTTTATAGGGCGAAAAAGAGCTTGTGTTTTATTTATGAAGCTCTTAGCTCTCCGTAAGGACTTATTTTGTTCTCGATCATCAGGGACATACAAGATGCGGCTATGGGGGTCACGTGGCTCGACTCTAGTTGATCAAAGGATCTTGTCTAACTATTTGTTGGGGTTACCGGTTAGGAGATATCAGGGGGTTTGCACCTGTGGGCCACTAACATGTTAGACAACCCTTTGAAAGACTTTATATGATTTTCATTGGTCGTGGAAATCATAACCCATAGTGAAAGTGTACACCTCTGCAAGAAAGTAAAAACCGATATATCGGCCGTGTTCGCAGTTATGAACGGCCTTGGAGACACTTACAAAATAGATGATCTTTGTTTATTATCTGTTTTATGATTTATTATTATTCATACTTGTTTATTCATGTGATTATGGGTTGATGGGAAATTCTTGATGCTAATGTTTAAAACTTTGATCAACTAAAAGCGAAAATGCGGTTTAACCGGTGGTCTAGCCTTTTTGAGCCTCATATACACCCATGTTATATTTGTTGAGTACGACATGTACTTACGCTTGTTTTACATTCAATATTTGGAAAATCCCGGATGGGTAAATGGACTTTGGAGAAGATGATGTTTTTCAAAGGAGACCTCTAGGCTTGATGTCAACCGGGTTGGCAATCCCTCGTGGATTTTGGAGCAAAGACCGAGTGCTAGTCGTTTTACTTCCGCTTTGTTAGACCTTGTTTTTATTCATGTAATGAATATTAAACGTTATGTAATAAGCTTTGGATATGATACTCCGGTGATTTGTCTTGCATATGTGTGATTGATCTCGGGGCACATATGTAATCTTGTACTGCGTTTTTGTTCCTTAAAAACGGGTACGACATTGAAGGAGTCATACTAGGGTCATAGATGTTGCTTCTAGATGTTTTGGAGCCCACCCCGGTGACCATAAATACCAAACATGCACGCACATCGGGTGAACCGATTAGCTTTCCAACCATCTAAACAAAAAATTCAGAGAAAGGAGAACAAACTTAAGCAACAAAACAACACCAAGGACATGTTCTTAACACTAGTATGCAAATCATTTTCCGTGGACGGTTTTTTTTGTGGGTTTTTCGTGGCGGTTATTGAAACCGCTACCACCAGAGCTAGGGTTACGGTTAATCGATTAACCATGGCGGTCGAGGTTATTGAAACCGTCACCGAGCTAGGGTTACGGTTAATTAATCGGTGATTAAGCGTGTGGTGGTTTTATGACCGCCATGGTTAATCGATTAACCATGTCGGTTTTCTTAACATGCCCGCCATTGTTAAAGATTTAATCGTGGTGTTTTTTATTAAATAACCCCCATAGTTAATAGTCTCCGGATTTTTAAAAATAATTAAAAAATAATGTAATGAAATTGAACATGAAGTTCAACTATCAAATTGATAAAGTACATGCCCTACAATTACATGATCCACAATCGCTAATCTTCTTGCAAAGCACACAAATAAGGATGACAAGCAACACAATACAAATGGATTTCAAAAATAAAAGCCTAGAAGGAGCAAAAGGAGGTGGTTTTCCCCAAACAGACATCATTATTAGGGGTTGTTTCAAGCTTTGAGTTGATTGTTGAGTTCAAATCTCAAGTCGTCTCTCTATAATCACCATACTTCATGTGGCAAGCACTAGAAGAACCACTTGGTTGTTCTTGGCACTCATGTGATTTAGAACACACACACCAACATACAAAGCTATGATTCTACAAAGCTTTCATTGTCTTAGTGAGTTTGGATTATTAACCATGGAGGTTAGAACTAGATTATCACATCACGGGCGAATACGAGAATAAAAAATTGCCTCAGTCCTTATATGTTGTAGTTGCATTGCATGAGTAATTTGCTAAAGAGATCACCATTTTCATTAAGGTGGAATTGATGACCTCAAAAGGCAATTATTGACGGTAGTTAATGTTCATCAAGAACCATCAACTTAACTTGTACATTTGTAGAGAAATGGTCACCAATATAGACTTAGGGTTTTAAAGTCACAATTTCCACAAGTTTTGGTGAATCTATGATTTGACAGGGATTATTGAGGAAATCCGGTTCTAAGAGCATCTCAATTAGTTTCCAATAAAGCAATCAAGTAAATCAATGAGTTTTCCAAGTGGCTAAAGAAATATTGGGAGCACATTTTGTTACGTTCTTGAACAGTTTCCACATCTAACTTTTTACGAAACATAAAAACAATTTTACATTAGAATCTTAAACTATTTTCAAATCACAGTAACCACTTTTATACTCTACTTTGGGGGCGGGCGGAACGTGCCCACCCCCTTCGGTCGGCCCAAGAATAAGCAAAGATGCCGGCCGACAGGAAATCACCCGCGAAGGGCTAGGATTCGGACCTGTGGGCCGAAAGCCGGTGGTTTCGGGCCCTACTCCACCCCGGGCTCGAAGACGGGGACCGCATACTTCGCATCCGGCGTTTGCCGGTCATTAGAAGTATCGACGCGTGGGCGAAAAAGTCGTAGCATTCGGCATAGATGGTCGAAGCCGCAAGATTCGGCCCAGCGTACGTTCAAAGGATTTGAGTGAGCGGCGAAAGTGTGGACGTTAGGCTCGGTGTGTCGAACCCACTTACTTTCGCCCTTCGGGCAGGGGACTTGAACTGAGTCCCATGGAGGTTAGACTTGGTGCGAAGGCGCTGACATTCGGACAAGCATGCCGAATGTTCACTCTTTCGTCCCCAAAGTCAAGGACCCAGTCTGCGTCCCCACGCTTCGGTTAGGATGGTCGAGAGGCGCCGCCGCCCACGCTACGTAGGGAACACTTCCCTACCGGAAATCTCTAATGCGCCTTTGCGGTGGTTGCGGACCGACGGTGGGGAGGCCCACCGGGGAGTTGGTGGAGACATGAGCAAGAAAGTACCATTCTGCCCTCGAGCCGAGGAGAGACGCGGGAGGTCCGGGGTTGGCGTGAGGGTAAAATAGGAATTGTAAGAGTCTACGGACTATAAATAGACCCGAGGGTCATTGTAGCGGCGGCAAAGTGAATTAATGAAAGAGTGTTACAACTTTGCATACACCTTTGTGTGTCCACTTTAGTTCAGTTGAGTGATTCGTTCTGTAAGGGGGTAGCATGTTTCGGAGCTACACCAACACTCTCTCTTGTACATTTGCATTAAAAACTATGTTCTAATACTTATTCTTTCCCACGCCCTTCCACCTCTAGATTGGCTGATTGATATATAGGCATGCGTACCGCACCTCGGAGATGTTGCAAGTATTGGTCTTCAAAAACTGAACACATTTCCTTCACGTTTACCTTTGATTGCTAACCAAAATATGTTTGGTCATGCTAAATTGTACATCAGATTCAAACTATGACATTCACTGTACACTACACAATATAACCATTTACTCTTCTTTCACGGATCTTTTGGCGCCCGTCCACAGATAATTGGTCTTGAAATAAAAACTCATTTTCGGTAAGAGTACAACTAAATTTCTGTTACAGAAAGACATGGAAGATAAAAAAAAGGCTTTTAATGACTTCTGTTAATTACATTTCAGTTTTAACTATACTAATAAATTAGATTCATGTTCTTCATAAATTGGCGGTTTCATCGTCAATGCAATAAACGGGCATGAGTTTTTCTTTACCCCACTTTTGTTTTAACCCGTTTCATTCAGTTCAACATCCTAATTTGTCTCTCTTTCCTTTAGCTATGTCGACATCATGTCCAACGCTCCCATTTGATGAAGCACAGTGGATCATCCGAATTCGGCGCATCTTCGATGAGGAGATCGAGGTCATCAGTGAGGATCATCACATCTGCGTGTTTGATGTCCCCAAGCCTCTGCTGAGCACAAAACCTGAAGCTTACATCCCTCAGCTGGTGTCCCTTGGCCCATACCACCATTGCCGCGAAGAACTCTGCGACATGGAGGTACAAGCTCTCGGCGGCGAAGCGAGCCCAGAGCCACCTCCCGGGCATGGACTTCCAACAGCTTGTCGACGTCTTCACAAAACTAGAGCATCTAGTTCGTGCTCACTATCACAGGTGAGGTGCGAGTGATCGAGGCACACATCGCTATCTTAATTCCATTCATGCTTAGAAGAAATTTCTGATCTTTATTTCTTGTTTGTAGGCATCTGAACCTGAGCAACGAGGCACTAGGGTGGATGATGGCCATCGACGTGTCCTTCCTCCTCGAGTTCCTGCAGACTTTCAGCAAGAACAGTAACCATCAGCAGAGGGCGATGAACAAGATCCCCTCCAGGATGTCACATTTGGTAGACCCCTCTCGCCGGACATCCTCGCATAGCATGCTGCTCCGCGACATAGTCATGCTGGAGAACCAGGTCCCTCTCTTCCTCCTCCTGAAGGCGATCGAGTCCCAGTGCTCGGCGGCGCAACCGCCGCCGCCGGCGCAATCCGTGCTGAGCTCCATGCTGGTTGGGTTCTTCCAGGAGATCTCCACGTTCAGAGGGATTGGCCGGCCATGCACCGACGCCAATCGGCATGTCCACTTGCTTGACTTCCTCTACTCAAACATGGTGCCTAGATGTACTGAAGAATCACATGGCACAGAAGAAGACGAGTCGTGCCATGATCCAAGAAAGAGCACACTGAATTCAGTTATGGACTTGCTCGTCAGTCGTGGCTCAAAGATCGTGTCAGTGGTAGTAGATTTCGTGCTGAGGGTCCTAGTCAAGTTCATAGCCAGCCTTCCTTGCCTCTCGGTGCTCGGAGAACCCATCGAGCAGCTGACACAACACGCAGCCGAGCCAAGCGCACCAGCTGGTGTTCATCTGCAGGACACGTCGCCTCTGCTCGAGGAGATCGCGGTGCCATCCGTGGCGGAGCTGGCGTACACCGGCGTCAGGTTCTGCCCGACGGTCGGCGACCTCTCCGCGGTGGACTTCTGCCGGGCCACCCGCGACGCTGCACCTCCCGGTGATCGGCGTGGACGAGAACAGCGAGGTGGTGCTGCGGAACCTGGTGGCGTACGAGGCGGCGGCGGGGCTCGCCGGGCCGCTCGTGCTCGCGCGCTACGTGGAGCTGATGAACGGCATCATCGACACCGAGGAGGACGCGCGGATGCTGAGGGAGTGCGGCGTCGTGCTCAACCACCTCAAGAGCGACCGGGAGGTGGCCGAGCTGTGGAACGGCATGACGAGGTCCGTCAGGCTCACGAGGGTGCCGGCGCTGGACAGGATCATCGACGACCTCAACGCGCACTACGGCGGCTGCTGGAAGGTGAGGGTCAGGACCTTCGTCAAGGCGCGGCTCCTTGGATCAGGGAGCTGCTCGCCTGTGTCGCCGTCCTCTTGCTCTTCCTCTTCGTTGGCCTCCAGGCCTTCTGCGTGCTTCGTGGCTGCGTCCCCGTCTCGTACGGGATGACGGCCACCAGAAGATTTGGCGCCCACCAACGATAGGTAATGCGTCCCTGTCCCTGCCATTAACAGCTGAAGATGATGCACTTTGAATCCACGGCTCCCATTCCATTCATGCACCACGGGTGCAAAATTTTGTGTTCCCTTTTCTGCCACTTAAGTTGGCACCTATGTAACGTGTAAAGGTTTGATGGGTACTCGTTTGAAGCTTGCTCCATGAGCACCGTCGTACCATCAGCCTATCAAATCAACCATCTTCATCCCGATTAATACTTATTGTGCGCCCAACATAACAACCTCAAATGCAAAACCTCAAAATTATAAATTTGTAGAAATAAGTGCTAATCAGGATGAAGATGATTGATTTGATGCCAAGATAACGACAATTGTAAAGATGATTGACTTGATACATAAAATATCTCCATTTGACACCATATAGGTGTCAAAACTAGAAATATATTTTCTATATGGTTTTTCCAACCGTGCTGAAGTATTGCCACGCCAATAGCAATGGCTCGGCAAGGATTTCTAAGTGGAAATCACTGTCTTACGTGCCAGATCGTGCCACGCCGATGCATGTAGCATGACAACGTGTTTTGGCCACACCTTGACGTTGATGCGGCCAAAAGTGTTATATTTGAAAATAAAAAAAAGCACTAGTGTTACGTTTGGAATTTGTTTTAAAAAATGTAGAAAATTAGAAGAAAAAAAAAATCTACTACTCTGTCTAAGAAGGGAGCACGACGATCTACATACCCTATATGCTAATCATTCCGAAAGAAGAGATACAACATGCTTCATTAAATGCACATGTCTTATCAATTGTACAAAACCAACCATTTGACACCACTATTTATCACTTAAACAAATCCACACCAACTTTTCGCCCACCGTCTGCTGCCCAACGGATCTAGAGAGTACCTACGCCTTTCCTCCATTGCATTGCAAATAAGATGGCTTTGGCTTTAGCAGACAGATAAGAGCTGGGCTTGGGTCGAGCTGCCACTTTCCATGAGCGGCTAGGGTCTAAAAGCTTCTTTGAGGCGTCCACATACACGATTCTTGGAGATGGTTGGTCCACCGCCTTCTAGACAGGTCAATGGATCCAGGGAAGGACGGTCAAGCACATCGCGCCAAGCTTGCTAAACTTCATCAGCCGCAGGAACATCCGGCAAATAACCGTGGCAGAAGGCCTATAGGGGTGTGCATGGGTACATGAGATCAGCGGAGGCATCTCTATCCCACTTAACACAACAGTACCAACACCTGCAGGACTTGGTCGAGCTGGAAGTCTTGAATATAACGCCGACCGCTTGGCGTGGAAATGGACTCAACATGGGACATACTCCTCAGCTCGGCTTACAAAGCACTACACCTACCTTCGCACCCGATCCCGGGTGCACCCGGTCTGGAGCACCTAGGTACCGTTACCGCGTCGGGATTTTTCTATGGGTGGCAATCAGGAGAAGGCTTTGGACGGGCGGGGAGGCACCGCCGCGGGCTCGATGCACCACGACGAGTGCTACCTATCGCGACCAGACCCGAGATCATCGACCACATCATCACCTCTTGCTCCTTCTCCAAACATCACGGTGGCCCATCCCTGGCGACTCTTGGGGTTGACACCGCCGCAGTGGGTGGGGGTCCATCCACCGGTGGGAGCATTGGAGGCGGGAGATGGAACGAGAGAAGAGGAAGGGCATGGACACCCTCTTCGGGCGGCCGACATGGGAGCTTTCAAAAGAGAGAAACGCAAGATTCTTCAACAAAGCGGTCACTAGTCGCGCAATTCCTCGCTAAGATCATGCAGATCCCCGGCCTTTAGATAGAGGCGGGGCGTGCCATCTAGGTGAATTAATACGTGATTAATCGCCATGTGTAAAACAACAAGGGAGGCAGTCCTATTGTAAACTTTACCCTCCCAAAAAACTTGCATGCGCATGCGTAAAAAACCTTCTTCTTAAATACAAATGTGCACAAATTTTTTGCGTATTAAATTGCTTTACATATTGGCGAAGCGAGAAAATCAGCCTTTTTCCACATTAAATTGTTTAGCGCCAAAAAACAGGCCCTGCTGTTTCTTTACACACACGGAAGGCAAAGCTTGAAAATCAAAATCCTAATTTTGAATCATGCGCCATTTTCACCTCTGTGCTTGACGGGGAAGGGAAGCACCAAAAATTGAGGCATCTCTTGAGCCACGGGTGAAGATACGAGGGAGGAGGTGTGTCGAAGAATGCGGGTTGAGGGGCGTGCCGGGGCAGGTGGGCGGCTGCTTGTGCACATGTGAGCCTCTAGATCGACGCGGCGCTACACGCATACTAGAGGAGGACGAGACGGAGGGCGCTAGAAAGACACAAATTATGGGATAAAAGGTAATTGTGTAGCACGATGCTAGCTCTGTTTGTCAACCAAACACACCCAACACATGCACGTTCTATAGAACGAGAGAGTTTGACAAATTTAGGACAAGCACACAAATATCGAGCACATTAGTGCTTGCTAAAGAAAAAAAGATTGATACTTTCTCAAATACTTTTGGTTTTTATTCACAATATTTGGTTTTACAAACCTGACAAGATCCTATTTTCAGCAAAAGGTTAGGTTTTTTATTCAAAATATTTGGTTTTACAAACATGACAAGATACAATTTCCAACAGAAGGTTAGCTTTCATAATTTAGCTCAGTCCTTTTTCCCAACTTATAAATTGCAAATGATATGTGGAACAACACACACTTCACAAAGGTACATACTTTTTCTATCATCATTAAATTACCAAATATTTTTTTTGTCTCAGTACTCTACAGGCCTATTTGGATCCAGGTGCTAAAATTAGTTTTAGCTTTAGTTTGTGCTCAACTACAGGATCAAGCGAAGGGTTAGATTGAGCTAGTTGTTATCTAACCCTACCCAAAAAGCCCGCAGAGGAATCTTTTCTTAAATACAAATGTGCACAAATTTTTTGCGTATTAAATTGCTTACATATTGGCGAAGCTTAGAAATCAGCCTTTTCCACATTAAATTGTTTAGCGCAAAAACAGGCCCTGCTGTTTCTTTACATGGGGGAAGGCAAAGCTTGAAAATCAAAATCCTAATTTTGAATCATGCGCCATTTTCACCTCTGTGCTTGACGGGGAAGGGAAGCACCAAAAATTGAGGCATCTTTGAGCCACGGGTGAAGATACGAGGGAGGAGGTGTGTCGAAAGAATGCGGGTTGAGGGCGTGCCGGGGCAGGTGGGCGGCTGCTTGTGCACATGTGAGCCTCTAGATCGACGCGGCGCTACACGCATACTAGAGGAGGACGAGACGGAGGGCGCTAGAAAGACACAAATTATGGGATAAAAGGTAATTGTGTAGCACGATGCTAGCTCTGTTTGTCAACCAAACACACCCAAACACATGCACGTTCTATAGAACGAGAGAGTTTGACAAATTTAGGACAAGCACACAAATATCGAGCACATTAGTGCTTGCTAAAAAAAAAAAAGATTGATATTTTCTCAAATACTTTTGGTTTTTTATTCACAATATTTGGTTTTACAAACCTGACAAGATCCTATTTTCAGCAAAAGGTTAGGTTTTTATTCAAAATATTTGGTTTTACAAACATGACAAGATACAATTTCCAACAGAAGGTTAGCTTTCATAATTTAGCTCAGTCCTTTTTCCCAACTTATAAATTGCAAATGATATGTGGAACAACACACACTTCACAAAGGTACATACTTTTTCTATCATCATTAAATTACAAATATTTTTTTTTTTCTGGATTCGCAGGCCTATTTGGATCCAGGTGCTAAAATTAGTTTTAAATAAGTTTGTGCTCAACTACCACAAGGATCCAAACGCGGGTTAATTGAAATAATAAATATCTAACCCTACTAAAAAAGGCAACCCACCCAAGAGATGCCGATTGGGGCTACCTGTGTTCTCTCCGATTGAGTCCTAGCAAAAAAGTGCATTTTCTCCGTTCCATCCACTGCACTTCCCTCCCAAAATTTCGAACTTAAATAACAAATTTAAGGATCACCATGTGCGAAAGCTCACCTATTTTGAACTTGAAAACCGTCAACCGTCTGACATCACCTAAAAAAAAATTAAAAGGGTCAAAAATTCAATCCATAATTTTGAACTAGTATTCGAAAATGCCGCCATCCCGTCCACCCTACAAATCCCGCCACCATGCGGTCCATTTTGCGCCACAGTTAAATCGCCGGGCTGCTGTCGCCTCCGATACCGCATCCGCGCCACATTAATCGCGGTCGCCGCTCCTCTCTCTACCTTTTGCCAGGAACGTGCTTGGAAAGGTCGGTCTCTGCGGCGGTTCAGTCGCGAGCCGGGGAGGTGCGGCACCAGGCGGTCAGTCCTCCGGATGGAAAATGTCATCGTGGGCCCCATGTATGTTTGGAACCAACATGAAATCCATTTAGCCGGCAACGGAAATACGAAACGCCGGCGACGCTTAAATATGGTGCCATGTGGTTAGATTTGCTGACAGATGGGAGAAGACCTTAGGTGACCTCTCTTCCCGGGGTTTTGGGCTATGAGCCTCTTATTGAGAACTTCATGCATGGTGAGAGCATTCGAAGATGCTATTTAATGTCAAAGTTTCACATCTTGAAAAATCGTCGTCGAAACGCTTATCCATTGAGACTTACCTTATGACCCCTTCCAACACCAATAATTAAAAAAAAAGACATTTAATGTAAATCTAATCCTTCACAATCCGAACTCCTATAGAGTTAGAGTTAGATTTTTGAAATAACTATAATAACTAACTCAGCTGGAGTTAAATTATTTCGTGTTTAGTGAGCTTCTCACACAAAAACACGCCTTAGGGGTAGGGGACGGATCCAAATTACAAGCTTTTTTCTCTGTCCTATGACATCAATAAACTTGTATAATTCTCACTACAATTCTCTGGGTAGTACTATAAAAGATCCAAAATTTTGTGAAAGTTATGACTTAGTGACATCAATAATTAAAAATTCTGGATTCGCCCCTACCTATGGAAAGGAGAAAATTGCTGCTAAAAAAAGGAGAATTAAAATAATCCACTGTAGCCGATGGGGCAAGAAATGCTCGGTGGAATGGGAACGCGAGGAAATAAATAAAATAAATAAATAAAAGCCCACTAAAACAGGCAGAGCACGGGCGGGCCCCTTCGTCCACCTCCGGCCGAGCGGAGCCGCTACTTCTGTGTTCTCTCCGAAAGGGCAAAACCCTAGCAAAAACCACTGCCCCAATCCAAATCTCCGTTCCCTCCACTGCACTTCCCTCCCAAAATTTCGAACTCCAAATCGAAGCTATCAATCACCATGTGCGAGAGCTCACCTACCCCACGTTGATTGGAAGAACCGTCAACCGTCTGACATCACCTACCCAATTTTTCCTCCAAGAAATTAAAAAAATCCTCCACAAAAATTCAAAGATTATTCGACCCCGCCGCCATCCCGTCCACCCTACAAATCCCGCCACCATGCGGTCCATTTGCGCCATGAGGTCACTGCTCGCCGCCGCTGCTGTCGCCTCCCCCCCCCACCGCCCTCCCGCGCCAGCGCTTTCACATCGCGGTCGCCGCTCCTCTCTACCTTTCCGCCGGGGTCGTGCTGCCAGGAACGTGCTTGGCGCGGCGAGGTCGGTCTCTGCGGCGGTCCAGTCGCGAGCCGGCGGCGGTGCGGCTATGGAGGTCCGGGCGGCTCAGTCCGGCGAGATCCATGTCATCGTGGGCCCCATGTTTGCTGGCAAGACCACCGCGCTCCTCCGCCGGGTCCAGGCCGAGGCCGGCAACGGAAGGTACGAAACGCCGGCGACGCTTGCCTTTTCCACTCATGTGGTTAGATTTGCTGACAGAGCGGGCCCACCTTATAGTGACCTCTCTTCCGGGGTTTTGGGCTATGACGACTTCAAAGGTCTAGTCATTTTTGGTGTACTAACATATATAATGTAGTTATGCATGGTCGTCGCTGCAACTTAAGAGCTTGCATTTGTCAATATCTTGTTCGGGAAGCAGTGTATCTTTTGTCCTGGCCTTCACTGTCCAGTGATGACCTGGTACATAACCTTAGTTTTGTTATACAGAAAATTCCATAGACTCAGCTAGTCAAAGTACTGCCATAACTAGTGAGCTTCTTGATTAAGCTATGTTATTTTTTTTTTTGTCTTCAAATTTCAGGCTTTTTCTCTGCAAACCTATAAAATGAATTTTAGACAGTTTGTTTTACCATTCTCTGGGCAGTTCTATAACAGTTCAATACGCTATTATGTTGTGAGGTCACTGCTGCGTGTAGGCGCTTTTCTCTGCAAACCTATAAAATGAATTTTAGACAGTTCGTTTTACCATTCTCTGGGCAGTTGTATAACAGTTCGATACGCTATCATGTTGTGTGGTCACTGCTGTCGTGTAGGCGCTTTCTCTGCAAACCTATAAAATGAATTTTAGACAGTTCGCTTGACCATTCTCTGGGCAGTTCTATAACAGTTCGATACACTATCATGTTGTGAGGTCACTGCTGCCATGTAGGTGCCTTCTCTGCAAACCTATAAAATGAATTTTAGACAGTTCGTTTGACCATTCTCTCTGGGTAGTGCTATAAGAGTTCGATACACTATCATGTTGTGAGGTCACTGCTGCGTGTAGGCGCTTTCTCTGCAAACCTATAAAATGAATTTTAGACAGATCGTTTGACCATTCTCTGGGCAATTCTATAACAGTTCGACACGCTATCATGTTGTGAGGTCACTGCTGTCGTGTTGAATTCATATATACACCTAGGAATATATACACCTAGGAATTCATATGGACACCTAGGAATATATACACCGTTGTCCTCCGCACCAGCACTTTCACATCGCGGTCGCCGCTCCTCTCTACCTTTCCACCGGGGTCGTGCTGCCAGAACCGTGCTTGGCGCTTGGCGAGGTCGGTCTCTCTTGGGCGGTCCTGTCGCGAGCCAGTGGTGGTGCAGCTATGGAGGTCCGTGCGGCTCAGTCGGCGAGATCCATGTCATCGTGGGACCGATGTGCGCCCGGCAAGACCACCGGCTCCTTCGCGGGTCCAGGCTGAGGCTGGCCACGAAAGGTACGAAATGCCGGCGACGCTTGCCTTTTCACCCATGTGGTTAGATTTGCTGACAGAGAGGGCCCACCTTCTAGTGACCTCTCTTCCGGGGTTTTGGGCTAAGACGACTTCAAAGGTCTATGAGGAAATATAGGTCATTTTTGGTGTAATAACATATAATTTAGTTATGTCTGGTCGTCACAGCAACTTACGAGCTTGCATTTGTCAATATCTTGTTCGGGAAGCAGTGTATTTTTTTGTCCTGGTCTTCACTGTCCAGTGATGACCTGGTACATAATCTTAGTTGTGTTATACAGAAAATCCCATAAAACCCAGTTAATCAAATAAGGATTGCCATAACGCATTGAAATTTAGACAGTTCATTTGACCATTCTCTGTGCAGTTCTATCACAGTTCGATCACGATATCATGTTGTGAGGTCACTGCTGTCGTGTTGAATTCATATATACATGTAATCTTATTCCTGGGTGTACATCACATACACATGGGGAAACTGAAATTTGGTTGCCTTGACTGGTTCTGTCTTGGAATAAAAATCTTCATTTCTGACCTTTTCACGCTACCATTATAGGAGTGTGGCACTAATAAAGTCTGACAAGGACAACCGCTATGGATTGGATTCTGTTGTGACTCATGATGGTACAAAGATGGCGTGCTGGGCCTTGTCAGAACTGTCAAGTTTTTCATGACAAATTAGAATTGAGGCCTATAATAAGGTTTGTTCAAACATATGTTTTCTTAATCTGCATGCTTGTATCCTATTCATGAACTATACTACCATGTGCATATATTTCGAATAGTTTACATTTGTGCATCAGCCATTATATTGTTAGTGCACTTCAATATCATTTTCTTGAACAAACAATTCTTGAGAATAATGACAGTAAACTCAGCTGGTGGTACTGGGGAAACACACATTTATTTGGAGTAATTCATAGATTTAAAAACAGGGGCAAGTTACAACGAACCATATGGTGATTATTCTAAGCTTGAATATCTTATTACTGGTCAATCCTGATTCCTGATAAGTTTTAGCGACCCATCAAGATGAACACCTAATCTTGCAGCTTTATAAATTCAGTTATGTTTAAGAAATGTGATTATTTCCTTACTGGTTTACTGGCGTTGTGTAATTCAATTGCCAATCCTTGTTTGATTGCTATTGGTTGTCTAATATAATTTGATCCCAGTAGAACATACTACGCTGTAGTGCCTCAGTAGTGTTTCTTTAAAACTGAAACCTTCTGACCATTTACTTAATCATGGCCACATGAAATACCTGTACAACATGCACAGCACAAGTAAACAGGCCTACCCTAAGATTAGGGGGCCCAAAAGCAGTAGTTAGTTGAATAGTTATATAAGTTGAGATTGTGAAGTAAAACAGGACTGCAGCAGTGTTTACTCCAACCTTAATCCACTTCTCTGGCTTACTTCACTGCACAAGCACACATACTTTTTGTCCCTCTCACTTTCTTGTGTTCTTTTACTCTCTATTCTCAAACCTCATCTATCATCCTAAAAGGTGAAAAATGGTAAAGGAAAACATTTGTCTCATCTGATTTTTTCTGATCATTGTTCTTTGGCCTCCCTCTTTGTTGAAACTTGAATACTATGCATAAGAGCTAAGCCTTTGCGTATTTTGCAAGCTTGTGGCCATACAAATTCGGACAGACATTGATCTGATCGACCTTCTCTTTAACCATATGCATAAGATGCCATGAGATTATGAGAAACTTTGCACCTAGTTCAGATGTAGGCTTGAAAAAGTTATGCCTTTGTACACAAGCTAACAGCGTTAAATGGTTGTTGCCTAGCCCCTTGGCCTTGATATCTTTCCTTATTGTTTGTTATGCTCTAGATAGTAGATACTGCACTCAGCATGTGTCTAAAGAGAAGATTTTCTGTATGAAAAGCAAAAAAATAGTACAACAGTTGCACACTTAGTCAATTTTATGCTTAGTGACATCTTGAAGTCAAACCTAAAGTCCTATCCAGTTGGATAAAATTAGCTGTAACTGATATGTTTCTTTCCAGGTGGATGTTTTAGGTTTGCCAAGTGAGTTTGCTATCTTCTGTTTTTCTGTTTTTAATTCTATCGCAAATTTCACCACTGATGTGTGTAAGATTGTTCGTAGTTGAACCGAGGAAAAATACTAGTTCATTTGTTGTCAGAAGTGTATTTCGTTTGCTAGTTTTTTTCTTCATATAGCTATAAAACTAGCCCTTATAGATGATGTGATTGCGTGTGATCCAAAATGGCACAGTTATGATGAGGCAGTGATTCATTGTATGTAAACTTACTCTTCTTGTTACAGTAATTGGTATCAGAAAAATAATGGAAGTGGGTCTTGATACTGCTGAAAAGTTGTAGTTATCAATATATTCCTGGGAAGTTTATGACCAACATTAAGATGTATCATATGTATAATCTGGATCATCCATTAGGGAACCCCATAAGCTTTTTTCAGTTTAGTTGTGAGGGTCCTCTAGATGGTGCTATGTCTATTTGTATATTGGAGCTTTTTTTATATTGAAATGTTCAATATTGAAAAAGACAGCTATAATAAGAAAAAGGAAAAAAACTGACTGGATAAAGAAAAAAAATCTGTAGTTGTCCTGTTTAAATGAAATATCTGTAGCATGATACATGGGTCCTGCTAACAATGGTTCAACGATTCTTTGTTCTCGCATAATCCTTGAAAAATGCATTTTCTGCTTTAAGCTTTGTTTGTCTGCACTTATTACATAATCAGTGTTTGATATCCCCTGAAAGATGTCTCGCCAATGCCATGATACCCAGCGAAAAGTCTGGTTGAGATATTTGCTGCTAATTTACTGTGCACATGAATGTCTATTGAAATAGGTCTTGTTATCTATACATTTTGTAAATCAGTGAAATTGGTTTATGCAGGTAGATGTTATAGGTATTGATGAGGCCCAATTCTTTGATGATCTTTTACGATTTCTGCTGCAAAGCTGCAGATCGTGATGGAAAAAATTGTAGTTGTTGCTGGGCTAGATGGTGACTACAAAAGGTAATCACTGGGTTTTGAAGCTTTTTTGATTTGATCTGATTCTGAGCAATAAGATGCAAAAATAATTTTTCAGAATGAGTATCGTGCCAGCATTTCATTTACTCTTTTTAGAGGACAGGCCACATCGTGCCAGCATTTGATTTTGTGAATGTGATCTTGGCAGGAAGAAGTTCGGTTCAGTTCTGGATATTGTTCCCCTGGCTGACTCAGTCACCAAGCTAACAGCACACTGCGAGCTATGTGGTCGCCGGGCGTTCTTCACATTGAGGAAGACACAGGAAACCAAGACTGAACTAATTGGAGGAGCAGATGTGTATATGCCTGTGTGTAGGCAACACTACATGGACGGGCAGATTGTCATTGAGGCCACAAGGATTGTATTGGACATTGACAGATCCACCGTGACTGCGAATGCCTTGAAATAGGTCAATACTATTTATGATTCTGTTCTGCATTCTGATTTGCAGTGTGTAACAATTTGTACTATTTATGATGATATTGGTTGCTCTTAGTGTTGGAGACACTAGCATCTCAATTCTGGCATCCGTCTAATATAGCTGATGAAAAGCTATTGACAGTGAGATGCAACCACCAGTGAGGGAAGCTAAATGAGGCTATCCCACAAAAGTACAATTGAGAATGTTGTAAATATTGAACAGTTGGATTTTAAATGTGGAGTGTGGACTTATATGGCTTTTCCTATGTCACTGGCACTGTGTTGCTTGTTAAGCATTCAGATACTCGGAATTGCTATTTCAGTATATAGTCATTTGGCGAGGACTACACGTATTTCTTCTCAGAATACAAAGTGTACAAGCTAATCATGAAAGTTTGACTTTTTTTTATATTTATTAAATATCCTAGGTGGACAGGGTGTCGTATTAGGTCGTAGGTTCAAAATCGTGACATAGTAATAAGTGCTTGAAAGGAATGAAAACGAGACCTGCGAGCTGCCGGTCATCGACATGGCCAAGGCTCCTTGATCCAGCGTCAACGGCATCGGAGACAGGCAGGCAACCAGGCTTGGTTCTGCGTAGCGTTTGTGATTTGGGCGTTTAACAGGAGACGCTTCTTATATGTGTTTATGACTACTTGTGTATTGCATTTATGCAGCTAACAAACCATGGAGTTGACGAAGCAGTGATTCAGCACATGAAGGACATCACTGCGCAGTTCTTCAGCCAGCCACCGGACAGCAACAAGACAGTAGCGCTCCGAGAAGATTGTTTCCAAGGAAGCAGATTGCCGAAATTGGACAGATGGTTTCAGAAGTTGGATTGGGAAAAAAAAAACCCCCGGTTTTGGTTCTCTGATCCAGCGAAAGTTTGGTAAGGTCAAATGGGCTTTCCCTATTTTTTTTTTTGTTGAATTAGCACAGAACTGGGCTGTATAGAAACCATAAGCCCAGTCCGTGTGACCCAAGAAGGCCCAAGTCCAGTTATCTTCTTCTAGAGCAGAGAAACCTCACGACGCCTCCCGACGGCGCCGCCGCTTCGGTGTGCCATAGCCGCCGCCATTGCCGGCTTCGCTCCGCCAAGGCAAAGGTAAGCCTTCGCACTTCACTGGTCAATCTGTATTGGATTATTTCCCTTATTCATCTGATTACCAACTGCACGCCGACAGCATCCTGCAGGCGGTCGTGGCTTCACGAGATGGAAGAGCCACCAGAGAAGAGGTTCCGTTGGCCAGCCTCACCGATGAGCTCCTGGTAGAGATCCTCAGCCGCCTCCCTATCCGCTCTCTGTGCCGCTTCAAGTGCGTATGCCGGTCGTGGCGCGACCTCATCTCCGACCGCGGCCACCGCAAGAAGCTACCCCACACCCTGGTCGGATTCTTCTACAAGAGCCTCAGCGGTGAGCGTTCCCCATACTCGGCTCACCACTTCACCAACGTCACCGGGAAAGGCGCACCCTTCCTCTACCCCTCCTTCTCCTTCTTGCCCGTTTGCAACGATGACGTCGTCCCCTTGGACTGCTGCAATGGCCTTCTCCTCTGCCGCTGTTTTCTGCCTGGTCCTCTTGACAGCGACGATAGTAGGCCGTTCCATTATGCCGTGTGCAATCCTGCCACCGAGAAGTGGGTGATGTTACCTGATGGCAGCTGGGTTAGTGGCGAGGTTCGCACTGCTCGTCTGGGCTTCGATCCAGCCGTCTCTTCGCATTTCCATGTAGTGGAGTATGTGGAAGACGAGGATGAGTATATCACAGGGGTGGATATTTACTCATCCAAAACTGGATCATGGAGTTCCAGTGAAAGTGAATGGAGTACTAGATAATGCTACACTATGTGATGATTCCAGAAGTGTCTTTCTCCATGGCATTATGCACTCGCTCGTGTTTATGAATGAAGTTGTGGCAGTGGATATGGAGGGAAAGAGATGGAGGACAATTCTAGACCACCCAGTGACGAATTTGGCTTCATCCGTCAAGCTCATGGTCATCTGCTTTACTTTGATATGGATCACGATGAAGCTAACAGACTGTCAGTCTGGGTTCTTGAAGATTACAGTACAGACGAGTGGATAGTGAAGTATAAAATTGACACCCTTGGTCTGTTTGGAGGGAAGAAGCTGCGATTTGATTTTTGACGATCAAGTGATTGCAGTTCATCCAGAATGTAATTTGCTTTTCTTTGTTTATGGGTGGGACAATACGTTGATGTCTTATGAAATGGACCGTAGGGAAGTCCGTGTCATCGGTCATCCGCAATCTTGGACATGACTCCCATGCTCCCTATCTTCTATATGTCCCTTTCTTCTCAGAGTCATTAGCTGAAGAGCACTAAAACTGCATCAAGGAGTATTGTTTCTTGCAATCATTCAGTTAGTTGAGTAGCCTTATGTTTGAAGTCTGAAGTTTCTTTGTACTTGTAGTTTGTTGGACACATGCTCCTTTTGTGTTGTTATTACTTATTAGACCAATGTTGTTTAATTATTGGGGTAGATAAACTGCCTCCATGAATGGTTAACCTTATTATTTCAGTTTAAACAAGTTATATTCCTTGTTTTCTATTGTTTTCGTCCGTGGATGCTTGTTAAGCTCAGTGTGCAGATGTTGAAAACAGACTGCTTTTCTGACTCGAAATTTAACCGGATCGCTTTATTTAGCCTGTATATGTCACTTTTGCAGGTAATTGGTCTGATTCTTGCTTGATGCCTTGATGCTTCTTTTATTTATGATGTTGGAGAACCGTAATCTAATAGTCAGTTTCAACTTTGAGCATTACCATTGATTATTGGAATGTTCAACATTCTTGACACTTTGATATTGAAGCTTTCCCTTGTGAATGCCCTAAGTTGAAAATCACATTAAGAGGAACAACGATATAGCTTTTTTATGGACTACTCAATAAATCACAAGTTTTTTTTTCTCACTCTAAATCAGCAAGCAATTAATTTGGTAGTACTACCTTAGTATATTCGCGGATGAATTTTTGGTGAATTGTATCCTCAACTGGGTGATTATTAATTATGATCATTAGTACTACCTTAGTATATACGATCATTAGTTATACCTTAGTATATCACTCTCAATTGGCTGATTATTTAATATGATCATTACTCAAACTTAACAAATTAAGACTAATGATTTGGGGTGATAAATGTGTGCTCGTTAAGGGTGAGAGGAGGGACAAAAAAAATCAAGCAAGTGTTAATTACTGAAAAAACATCCTCAAGCAAGAATTAAGTTAAAAGATAACTAGTAGAATTTTTATTTATTTTATATTGTTACATTTTTAGCAGACTTTTATATTGTTATTATTACTGAAAAACATCCTCAAGCAAGTGTTCACCCTGACGTCCATCACGTATCCATTTAACGCCCAATTGGCCCCTCCACCCTGCTATCACCCAAGTCCATTGTGGAACCAATAAATCTCCAAGCTCTCCCAAGAACCGAGCAGTGATCTTTTGATTTGACCATGACGAGGACTCTCATTTCCACACTCATGGTCGCCGCCGCAGTGGTCGGCCTGTGCTCCGTCGCTCCGGCTGTATCAGCGCGTGAGGAGCCGGAGCCGCCGATGCCGCATCAGATCTTCGGCGGGTGGATGCCGATCAAGAACGTGAACGACCCCCATATCCAAGATATCGGCCGCTGGGCGGTTTCGCAGCACGACAACCAGTCTGGCGACGAGCTGTTCTTCAGCAAGGTGGTGAGCGGCCAGGAGCAGGTCGTCGCTGGGATGAACTACAAGCTGGTCATTCAGGCGACCAAGGGCGGCGCCCGGAAGAGCGCGACGTACAGGGTGGAGGTGTACGAAGCTCGACGAGACACGGCATCTACTAACGTTTGATCCCGCGAACTGATCAATCTAAGGCGCGTCACCAGACGATGATTCTTGTTCTTGCCTTCTAGGATTTCCGATTAGACTTCTACAAGTACCGCGGTGTAATGTAACAAACGGAATAATCTATTCCTCTTGTCATATCATGGGATAATAATAAGTAAGCTTCAATAAAATTTGGTCAATCTTTATAGCAAAAATAAAAAAAAAAAAAATTGTAAGGATTGAATTCTCATGGATTCGATCATCATAGCAACTTTTGGTTCGTCATAAGAATCATCTACACATAGGAAGTTTACAAGCCCGCTGAGTATAAATGCAGTGTGTGCAAGCCCCTTTTGGTCAAGAAGTTTTGCAAACCTCATTAGCAACTAAGCTAAGCCTAGAACAAACGCATATGAGCGTGGCCTAACTAACCTAAGCACTTCACGAAAGCACCACCACCACAGCCTAACTCTAATCATCAAGTCATCTTTAAGCTCTATGCATGTGGAAAGCACAAATGTGGTGCACCACGGGATGATAATTGAGCACTTAAAGACTACTATACACAGCAACATATCTAATGGACCGATAATAAAGTGAAAGGGCCTTTAGCCTAATGGTTAGAATACGAAAGTATCACCCAATGACCTAGGTTCAATTCCCCATAAGAGCGAATTTAAACAGTCTGTATTATTAAAAAAGTTTAAAAAATATCATCAAATTTCCCTACCGTCTTTGGTAAAATAATGCACATGTGATAAAAGGATTATAATAATAGCAATTAATAAATAATATTAGTATACAAAAGATAAGTGTAGCAAGAATTAAATTAAAAGGTAACTAGTAGAATTTTATTTATTTTATATTTTGTTATTATAGAAAAAAAAACACCATCAAAAGGATGACAATGATAGCAATTAATAAATACTATTAGTATAAAAATATAAGTGTTGCAAGAATTAAATTAAAAGATAACTAGTAGAATTTTATTTATTTTATATTTTGTTATTATAAGAAAAAACACCGTCAAAAGATGACAATGATAGCAATTAATAAATACTATTAGTATAAAAAAGATAAGTGTAGCAAGAATTAAATTAAAAGATAACTAGTAGAATTTTATTTATTTTATATACTTGTTATTATAGGAAAAAAACACCATCAAAAGGATGACAATGATAGCAATTAATAAATACTTTTAGTATAAAAAAAGATAAGTGTAGCAAGAATTAAATTAAAAAGATAACTAGTAGAATTTTATTTTATTTTATATACTTGTTATTACAAAAAAAAAAACAACCTCAAAAGGATGATAATAATAGCAATTAATAAAATACTATTAGTATAGAAAAGATAAGTCCAGCAAGAATTAAATTAAAAGATAACTAGTAGAATTTTATTTATTTTATATATTTGTAATTACAAAAAAACCCCTCAAGCTAAGTTTTCACCCCTCTAGTCCATCCCGTATCTATTTAAGGCCCACTTAGCCCCTCCCACCCTGCTATCACCAAGACACCAATTCATTGTGGAACCAACAAATCTCCAAGCTCTCTCAAGAACCGAGAAATCTTTCAATTATTTGACCATGACGAGGACCCTCATTTCCACGCTCATCGTCGCCGCCGCGGTCGTTGGCCTGTGCTCTGTCACTCCCGCTGCATCACTGCGCTTGGTGCCGCCGGTGGTCGTCGGCGGGTATAAGCCAATCAAGAACGTGAACGACCCCCACATCCAAGAGCTCGGCCGCTGGGCGGTTTCGGAGCACGTCAAGCTGGCCAGCGATGGGCTGGTCTTCAGCAAGGTGGTGAGCGGCGAGGAGCAGGTCGTTGCCGGGACGAACTACAAGCTGGTCATTCAAGCGACCAAGGGCGGTGCCGGGAAGAGCGCGACGTACGGGGCGGTGGTGTGGGAGAAGGTTGACAATACACGACAGCTATTATCGTTTGATCCGGCGAACTGATTGATCTAAGGCGTGTTGTTGGACGACGGTTTCTTGCCTTCTAGGATTTCATATTGGAGTTCTGAAAGTATGGCGGTGTAGTGTAACAAATGAAATAATGTATTGCTCGTCATATCGTGGGATAATAATAAGTAAGATAAAATGTGACCTAATCTAGGCCCCTTTTTTTGAAATGTTGGCTGGTTTGAAAATCAATTTTAACAAAAAAGTGAGATTTTTATGATTAATGATGAGGGGAAATGAGGCAAGAAGTATGCTGAGATTTTTAATTTTGACACTGGCCTTTTCCCTATCAGATATTTGGGAGTACCTGTTTGTCCAAGGTTGAAAGTGAGTGACTCTGGCTTCCCCTAGTAGAGAAAGGCAATAAAAGACTTTTGACCTATGGAAAGGTGGGATTCTATCCATTGCCGGTAGATCAACACTCATAAGTACCAGTTTAAATAACTCCCCAATTTATCACATGTCTTTATATCTTCTTCCCAAAACTACTATTAAAAAAACGGACAAGATCATAAGGACATTCTTCGGGAGGTGGGCTTAAAAGAAGTATCATCTTGTTAGATAGGAAAATATTTGCAGAAGTAAAAAAAATAAAGGGGTAGTGGGAATTAAAGATCTGAGAAAAATGAATATCAGTTTATTGTGTAAGTGATGGCGGTGGCTTGAAAACAGAAATGGACTTCGACGAGAAATTGTGAAATATAAATACATGCTGAATAAGACCATTCATGAGGTGAGTCATAAACTAAATGATTCACCTATTTGGTCTGATTTTGCTGAAAGTCAAAAATATCTACTTAAAAGGTAAGGGAGTTTCTGTTGGGGAAGGAAAAAAATCTGACTAGATTTTGGTTGGACCCTTGGGTATATAAAGATCCTCTTTCTATTTTGGCTCCCGTGCTTTTTGAATTAAGTGAAAATAAACATATAACTGTTGAACAAGCTTTAAGTGGGAATGGTCAAATATCTTTTCACAAGATGGTAGTTTGACAACTTAAGAGATGAATGGATGCTATTTGGCAGGTAAATTGTCTGATCTAAATGATAAAAGTCAAATGGGTTTTTGGGAAGAAAGGGAGATTCACTGTAAAATCCGTATATACGATGCTTTTGTGTAGTTCTCACTGAGAAAATTAAAATCTTCTTATGGTTAATGTCTAATGATGCAGTCCTAACTAAAAGATAATATGAGAAAAAGAAATTGGTAAGGGATCCGGGGTGTGTTTTTGTGACTGTGTCGAGACTATTGATCATCTTTTTTTTTTCAGTGCCCTGTATCTAAGGTAATTTGGCTGGTTGTTGCTAAATGTTTTGGAGTGTCGAATGTTCTCGTAAATTTGGATCAATGTTGGGCTTGGGTTGCCGAATAGAAGAGGTGGCTCTATATAGGGTTGCTGAATTTTTGAAATGAGATACTAAAAAAATAAATTTTTAAAAATGATCTCGGATGGAAAATGACCTAACTAAAAGTTGTAGTTCTTGAAAACTTATGAATCTTTGTTGTTGACCACTTTTTTGAATTGACTTTGTTGATGCCTCAAAATGTGGGTTTGAATGTCTAAATTTCAAAAAATTTGAATTTTTCTAAACGACTGGATGGAAAAACTTCCTAAATAAGAATATTATAGATCTCGAAAAGTTATGAAACTATGTAGTTGGCCACTTTTTAATATAAAATCGTCATTCAAAAGCTATGTCAAATGTCTCAAATTTGAAATTCAAATTTCGTAAAACGACCTCGGATGGAGAAACGCCCTAAATGAAAATTATAGATCTTAAAAAGTTATAAATTCTTTTTTAGTCGACCACGTTTTTATTCTAATCCGTTTAGGATATCAAATAATCAATTTTCACTCGGGTTTGTATAATATATGGGGATCCAGAATAAGATATGGACACATACATATGTGTAGCCTAATGGAGGGTGGGTCGCGTGCGAGTGAGGGGGTCTCGGGTTCAAATCCCCACGGCGTAGGGGCCCTCATAGCATGTAGGGGCAATTGCATCGCCGGCCCCCTCTTGTGAAACCCGCGATAACAATGAGAGTTAAAGGCAGGCTGGCATACCCGCCTCTGCGAGCATCGCTAGCCGCCCATTGTCACATGCTAGGAGATAGGGCCCAGGACGACAGACCCTAGAGGCCAGCCGAGTGCGCCGCCTCTGCCGCCACCTTCCCGCGACTTCTTTAGAAATTAATGCAGCAAACAAAGTAAGAGTTTGGTTAGGATTATCTTAGGACATTTTGTGTGCAAGGGATATTCCAAATCTATAAGGAAATATCATATTAGGAAATAAATAAGGTTGCTTATAAAAATGTATTCCAATCTATAAGGAAACCTTTAGAGATTGCTTGGATTACAAGTCTCATAGGAGGGCTATATATCATAAGGGGAGTGCGTAATCTCTTTGGGGCAAGCAATAAAGATCAATTTTCCCTTCCTTCTCTCCCTCACGCATTTGCCGCCACCGCGCCCGCCTTGGCACTGCCGATGCCACCTGCCGCCGCCACCGCGCCCGGCCGCCGCACCGGCGCGCCGCCCCTCGCGGGCGCACCGACCCGTGTCATGCGAATCGATCCGCGTCTGTGACACCCATATAGTAATGTTATGTAGTAGTGCAAACCACAAACAACAACATGGCCTATTGAACATGTGAAAGATGCTGATGGGGCTGTTTGGTAGAGCTCCCTTCCACAAAATTGGGCTCTTCTCCCGTAGAACTTATTTAGCTTAGAGCTCTACTCCACTGGGACGCTTGTTTGGGAGAGCTCCTCTCCAAAAACACGCTGGCTCCACTTGTCGCACCTTCTTCCCTTCCTCCCGCTCGCTTCTCTTCCCATTGTGACGCTGCCGCTTTCATCGCAGCCCAGCTGCCGCAAGACGCCCGCGAAGCCGCTAGAGGCCGGGCTTATGCCGGGCCACAGCCCTGCATTAATGCCTCATAGGACCGTGGAGGCCGAGGGAGAGCGCTGATGGCACCGCCACCTCCGGTCCTAAACAGATCAAGTGAGTAGTGTGAGCGACATGCGGTAATTTGCTTCAGAGCGGCAGGAGATGGTGGTTTGCTGAGGCAAAGCAGGGCGCTCGACTCCGGCCAGCCGGGCAGGGCGAAGCGGATGGCACCACCACCTCTCGGGCCCTAGAAGGATCGAAAGTGAGGACCACTACTACCATCCGGATAATGGTGCTCCGCAAAATTTCCGCGGGCGTTTTCATAACCGCCACAAACATAGGGTCCTGAATCGGACGATTTACCGCGGGGTTTTCGAGAGGCCAAATAACGCCATCGATAATCCAGAAAAAAAAAAAATGAAAATCAGATCCGTGGCTCGTTTGGGCCTAGATAAGGCAGCCGCCCCGCCCGAGTGGGGGGCCGGAGCTGGTCGCCGGCCGGCCCGGACCCGCCATGGGGGGATGTGGGGATGCCAGCGGGGCGGGATCTGCCGTCGGGACTCCGGATCCACCGCGGGGACCGGAGCGGCTATTTTTCTCTATAACCCGGTGGCATGGTGGGGAAAAGAAAACACGAAATCCAACGTTATTTTCTCACGTAACGGTGGCATGGTTGGCAATTTATGTCATCTCCACATCTCTAGATTTTGGTGGAGTATCTCTTCAGAGCTCCACGAAACTTGGAGCTGGAGCCCTTTTTCCTGTATACGGAGCTCCTCCACCTACCGTGTTTGACAAAAAAAGAATAAAATAGAATAAAAATAAAAGTAAAATGGAGCAGAGCTATTTTTGTGGAGTGGAGCTCTCCCAAACAGCCCCGTAATCAGGCCTCTTGAACGGTGCGGCTCATCTTGTGAGGGCCGATCTTTGCGTCCTTGGGCAAGCTCGCAAACACAATTCGTTGCTCATCGGGCAAACTGACGAAGAAAACATCCACGACGGATCCTCCCTGACCCGGGCGCAATAATGCAAAGTTGCTGTACGCGACGCCTTGCGAGACCAATAGTGTTGTTGTGCACCATGTGCCCAACCAACCGCCCACGCCCGGATGTTGTGTCGTTGGACTAATAGTTGGTAAATGTTAGACCAACCAATCCAACCGCTTGAGTTCAAAAAAGATTGACTCAGCATACGACGTCGATGTCAGATTTGGATTCCAGCCAAGTACCTAGCCTGCATCCATTGACTAATAGATTTGCATGTACGTCACTTGCTAAAGTACACGTACATGCGTGCTTAATCTTTTTGTGCTTAACCCTTGTTATTGGAAGGTAGCTTTCACGCATAGCACAGGAAAAAAGAGACATTTGCATGTACATGTTTGCGTAACATATACTAACAAATGTCCTTATGCATCGATCATCGCTGGCGGTCAAGGGCATTGACACAAAACGTCACCTTTTTTCTCTGAAAACTGAAATTCGAACCCCAGAAACGTGACAAATGTCAGTCCCTAGGAATTGCTGGGTAGAGACATACGTAGGTAGGAGATAATATGGCACACATGCAGGCATATACAGCCACGCAAGAAGTCACGAGGCGCCGGCCGAAACCAAATCACGGGCTCCCCTTCCCCGCTTCCCCAGATGACCCTGCTGATCACGCCACGCCACGCCAGTCGCCAGCCAGCCTTGTCGATTTCGGCTCCGCGCCTGATAAATCCCAAGTTTCGTTCGGTTCGATCGCCCCGACACTGCGACCTCCTCGCACGTCACAATCCAAATCCAGCACCTCCCAACCCAAACGATGTCCACGAGGCTCTCCTCCTCGTGACCACGACGGCGACGCTGCTGCTCCTGCTCGTCGCGGCCGGCGGCACCGGCGCCGCCGCGGCGCGTACGGAGCTTTCGTCGGCGGGTGGAGCCCGATCAAGAACGTGAACGACCCGCACATCCAGGAGCTGGGCGGGTGGGCGGTGACGGAGCACGTGAAGCTGGCCAACGACGGGCTGAGGTTCGCCGAGGTGACGAGCGGGGAGCAGCAGGTGGTGTCGGGATGAACTACAGGCTCGTCCTCGACGCCACGGACGCCAACGGCGACGTCGCGGCGTACGGGGCCTTCGTGTACGAGCAGTCGTGGACCAACACCCGCGAGCTCAGATCCTTCACCTCGGCCAACTGATCCAGAACCAGCAATTGCATGCTTGGAGGCTAGCTTGGAGCAACGTGTAATTAAGCAATAATAATGCAATTATTACTAGGATCTCCCTAGCATGCAGACATGCTCTTGTGATTTTGTCTCGGTCCAGCCATCTTGGCATTATCGTACCGTAAAAAAAGACGGGGACTTTGCTTTTAAATTCAGGGGCTGAATTTTAGTTTCCTTTAACTATATATATAATAAAAGGGTGCTGCTAAAAGTAACAAATTACTTAGTAGTTTGTTTTTACAAAGTGTTGCCTGAAATCATCCTAAAAATTTAGGCACCTGAAATAGTCGATTGCATATCATCCTGTTTTTCTTGTGCAAACTTACAGCGTTTCATTTTTCTCTAACTAGCAAACTGTTGACAGAAAAAAAAAAGGGATTTGCTAGATTTTTAGGTTTCTGAATTTCTTTTTATTTTAGGCAACGGCTATTGAACATATTTTTATACTAAACTAGGATCATGCCCGCAGTCGTTGCTACGGTTGTTATATTGCCACTTGACACTTCCGTTCAACAAGATTACATGATTCCAATAAGATTCAGACTTTGTACTCATAATAGTTGTGTGAGAAAAGAAGAGAACAATAGGCCTTAGATTTTTATATTTCCTATACTTACAATTTTAAGTTACCTTTGTTTCTCAATGGTTATTATACTTTGTATCAGAAATACTTTTTCCTAACACGCAGTTTGCTTTGATCCCCATAATTCTTATCTTTTTAAAATGGACGGTGCATATAGCATAAAAAATTATGACACATGTCGAACTAATTGCATGTCAACTATAATTATTTCTTGAAGCAAGAAACCCGGAATAAAAATTTTATTTGTTCAAATTCAAACAAGTGATCGAAAAAAAAAACTTTCTTCTTTGTTCGCCCTATCTATAAGAGGATCGAGGAATAACAAAATATTTACATATTAGTGATTCATAAATAATACTTTTTGATTTTTAGAATGTATACATAGTATGGATACAAATTCTAGGGAGGTAGTGAATCGGGGGCATCCGAAACATCACGGATGCGTTTGGTTACATTCATCAAAGCTCACGATTGGTAATACAACACTCTCTCATTCTTGCCGGCATCAAGCTCCGACCGGCTTGAGGTGGAACGATGCCCCAAAGCTTTTCAATTTTTCATGTTAGCGGCATTGAATTTTTAATAGAACCTTAAATCGAATCCATGGAGATTTGTTTAGTTTTTTTTCCTTCTATTTTCTTCGATGGTCTAATATATTCCTTTGCGCGTTTCAGGTTCATCCATTCTAATCTATGGTGTACCAAATATTTGATTAGATCTTCTTCCTTATATTTTTTCTATCTATTGTGTTTTTGTAAATCGAGATTTTTTCTAGATATAGAGTCTAATAAATGCGCTCCGCTTAAAAAAAAACATGTAATTATAGGAAGCATGCTAGTCAAAGCGATGTCATCTTTAACTAAGCTTTTATAGCAAAAAAAAAAATATTAGCATTTATGACTCGAACAAATTTATTATGAAAATATATTTCACAACTAATCTAAATGTACTTATTTTGTGTCATAAATGTTTGTACTTTTCCAAATAATTTTAGTCAAATTGCATGTTTTGTGGAAAGCGAAAGGGAGTTTTAAGTTTTTTAGATTCCGATAGAGTTTCCAAATAATTTTAGTCAAATTGCATGTTTTGTGGAATGAAGGGAGTTTTAAGTTTTTAGATTCCGATAGAGTTTTTTCCCATCCTTTCTTTTAGATTCCGATCATATTCATTTTAAGTCTTTTTCCTTCTAAGGACCTGTTTGGTTTTCATAAGTGCAGTGACTTATAAGTCAAAAATTCAAAATAAAGTGACTTAATTTGTCAAACAATAGGGACTTATAAGTCATGAGACTTATAAGTCACTTTGCAACAATTTTTCTCTTCTTTTTCACCACGACTTATAAGTCACCCATTTTTTTTCTTCTTTTTCCCTTGACTTATAAGTCGGTTAAACTAAAACAGCATGACTTATAAGTCACGGATTTTTAGTCACCAATTTATGGAAACCAAACGGGACCTAAAATAGGGTGGGAGTTCTTCATCATGCACATGTATCTTTTTTCCATTGCATGCGATCATGCAAACCGTGGATGAAAATAATAGTTTTTTTTTTCTTAGCATGCAAAGTGTCGGACTTGTCCCAGCCAAGCATGGGAGCGTGCCGCAAGTATTTTGCTTTTGGCGACGCGACTCGCCCAA